>JAODLI010010292.1:0-25934 GCA_027575585.1 Percopsis omiscomaycus | reverse complement strand
GAGAGAGAGAGAGAGAGAGAGAGAGAGAGAGAGAGAGAGAGAGAGAGAGAGAGAGAGAGAGAGAGAGAGAGAGATTGCATGTCCACAAACCGTCCACTTAATGGCCCTAATGACTTGTTAGAAGGGGCCGGGGTGCTCTAGTCAAAATGCATTATGCTCCCACAGAGGGGGTCCCTGGAAGCCCCAATCTGTCCCCTCAGACCAGACCACTGGCACCTCCTGAATAAAAGAGGGGTGTCCTTACATTGGGCTTATAAAACATTTATTAGGCCTACATCAATGGCCTGGGTGTGTTCATGAGCAGCTATCACATTCCATTATGGGAATAAAAGCGAGCGAAGGAGATAGAATGTCAGATTATTGTGAACTAAGTGGTGGGGTGGGGGTGGGGGAGGGGGGGACTGTGTGAACGCTTTTCGAAAGAAGGAAGCAGATGAAACGAGTTTTATGACCTCTCTGCAGCACTTAGCAAACAGACTCAAACTCGAGACGGTAGGTGTGACTGTATGCTAACGGCGCTCACATGAAACGACAACATCCAATACAACCGCGCGGGCAAACGGGCTTGACATAAATGGGCATTAAGCATTACCATACAAGTGGTGCGAGGTAACAGACATAAAAAAAAAACACCAAGCTGTGGAAAATCCTATTGACTAATGTAACATGATAGTCTCTCACATGGTAGAGATCACGTCTAGGACAGCCGTCAGTGTGGACGATCAATAAACACAGAATGGGGGTCAATCAGCAAATTCCTCTGTGTGTGTGTGTAAGACACCTGCCATTCAATGTGGGGTCCGTCTGCCACCCATAAACACCCAGTCCATACACAGGTTCGCAACACACACACACACATGTTGTTGGACAGCTGCTAAAGTGAGGACCACAGATTCTCCAGTATGGCCGGTCCTAACAAATATGGACCCTTTTGGAGCCCTCAAATCTCTGCAGCCTATACAGGCTATGTAAGCACACATTTAGGCAGATTTGTATGTAAAATCAACACTTTCTGGTTCCCAGCAGACACCAGATTTAGTATTCCTGTGCGCTATGCTAGCTAGGACATGCTAGCAACTGTTTGTGTAGCCTGTATGTGTGGAAGGGGGTTACTGAGGGAAAATGGCCAATGGGTTTTTATCCCAACACAAGCCCAGTGTACTAGCATTGTGAAGCAAGAAAAGAAAGAATTGCCATTGGTTATCGCCACCACTGTGTTCTCAGGGGTTTGATTACCCGACAGAAAGACTATACAGTCACAGTCAAAGAACCAAAGAGGCTCACTCCCTCCCTCCCCCAGTCGTCCTCCACTGTAGACCCCTCCCTGTTCTCCCACTGGGAACTCTGGCCATCCACACAGACACACAGACACACAAATATCCCCAATAAGATGACCACTGGGATTGCTACTGGGTGTAGAATAGCAGTGCCACTGTAACCCTCTGCCTTGTACCCTACACAACCCAGGCCTTGAACCTGTGGGGAACTGTCAGGAATTTCACTCATTGTTCTCCGGAGAGGGGATCCATTGTGGGAATTCACAGCATTCTCGCACAATGGTCTCTGACCGTGCTGGGAGTAGAAAAGAAAAAAAAGCGAGAGAGAAAGTCTGGGCGAGTGCTAAGCTGTCGTGTGATGCATGATTTCACAGGACAAAAACAAGGCTTGTAGACACACTGGGAATGGGAGACCTACATCTCTCCAACAGACATACCAATGTTTGCCACACCATTCGCCAGTTCCTATGCATCATTTCATCGTCTTGAAAAAATTTTGTTTCCCCATCCTTAGTTGGTTTAAAATTGTTACGTTATCTTTTGTCCATTCATAGCACCGGCTACGACCCTGTGTGAACCATGTTAATCTTAATCTTATCAATACTTCCTCAGTCGAACAGAAAGTGTCTTATTTTGTTTTCCCTAATCTTGTACACGGACAAAATGACATGTCCAAAGTGGTTTTGCTAATGCTAAGTGAGAAAAACCAGTTGAGGCTAGCCCTGACGCAGGCAGACAAAAGGGTCTCTGTCCATGATTGGGTGATGGATGGTGACTGATGGGAAAGGAGGGGTCAAAGTTCACACTGCTGTCGGGATGGAGTACATCAGAAGCTTGAAGCCCCCGCACCTTCTTCGCTATTCCCCACCTCTAGTAATAGACAACACCAGTCTTACTACTGATACCTCAGCCGATAAAGACAGTCATGATGTGAGGTGGATAGCGAGGTTAACGCCGACTGGACTAAGGTTCTAAAGTGGAAAAGGTCAGAGCAAACGACCTTGAGGGTTACCAAAGGTATTTTGGCTGTTGCGTGACCAGACACATGACATGATTTTGACAAACAGGTCTGAAGCACTAGACAGAAAAGTAGGAGGAGAAAGAAAAGGGAAAGGAGGAAAGAGATGGAGACACGATAAGTAGAAAAACGTAGGCACATTAGGCAGTGCTTTTAGACCGCCGGCCACATCCAAAACAGTTGAGTAATGACTGTGACGAAAACAGAATAACCAGTCGTCTAGTTCACAGTTTAGACCTTTTTGTTTCCTCATGTAAAACCCCCACAGTGGTAGAGCACTCCAAACACCTACACCCCCAATAAACTAATTTTTATTCCCCATGGTTCTGTTCATCAGAAGGTTCTCCACAGTGAGCTGTGTTTGCATCCTGGACGGAGACGGGGAGAAGCATTTGGAATAATGCCGTGGTGGTTTGAGAGTAACTTCTCACCCCAACATAAACACGTATTACTCTCCAGGCAGTCAGCCGGCAAGAGAGACTACCGCTCATTACCGCTAGAATAAACACCCGCTTAAGAAGGCAACAAAGGACCACAAAAATGTCTCAAGAAATGCCACCTCCTAGAGCCATTCTTGTCCCTCCACCCTCCACAATCTTTCCTCTTTCCTGGCGATGCTGATATTGTTGTGGTTCCGTCTGTTGACAAACATCCCAAGATAGCCACAGGCTTTGTGCCTTGGAAGGCCATGACACAATAGAGAATATTGCCTTTGGAATTCCATGTTTTTTTTTCTTTCTTGGGTTTATTTTTCTTGGGCTTAATCTGAGGAAGTGGTTTTTAAAAAAGCAAACACTTCAAAAGAACCGACACATATTATAGTGCTTCTTTTTTGCAAATGTATGAAAATATCAAATTGTTTTGGGATTTTGGTGTTTTGGGATTTCAGTATAGTCAAAATTGTATTTACCATTTAACATTGTGTGTAATGTAACATTTACATTTTACCATCTGACATCTAAAACCACAGAGTATCTAAAAAATTTGAGGAATCCTTCCTGTTTTAATGTGGTAAACCATCCGGGAATACACATACAAGGATGTTTATGTGTCTTTACCTTGCTTTTCGGTTGTTGGAATGTGTGGCCTGAGCGTCCATACTACACAAGAGGGTTTTGACACATTACATGACAAACAGCACAGTCATTCAAACTGCCACTTTACTACCTAAACAGCACTTCCCTTAGGCTACACTGCATTTACAGACTAACTGATAACATTGCCAAAGACAGGTAGAGTGAGAGAAAGAGAGAGAAAGAACAAGATGGGAAAGTAGTGGATACATTGAGATAGACAGGAATAGGGGGGTCGGGGGGGGTGGGGGTGGACAGAAAATGTCCTCATATCAGAGGCAACAATTTCTGTGAAACTTAACACTGTATTCAAAATCACAGGAAAACACTTGTATTCACAGGGAGCTGAGTTTCGTGGCAGTGAGTTTGGTTTTCCCATCACGTATATGGTGTATGATGAGGGTGGCCCAGCATGCTAATTACAGAGCAGTGTAATGGCACCATAATGGATGCCCATGTAAACCACAACAAAAAGGAACAAGGTTTGGAGGAGGAAACAAGTTCCACTCATTTAGTTTGTTATAAAACATACCACTGTGCTATGGTTATAGTGTTCCACACAGACGTGCTTGTCTATGAGCAAAACCAGAGCAGGAATAACATCAGTATACAGTATAATGGGAATTAAAATGGAACAGGGATTATAACAAAAAAGAATATCAACAAAGAGCAACAAGGTTTTTCTTTACTGAGGACCACATCTTTCTTGTGGCTCAAATGGATTTAGCATGGTAGTAACGTGATAGTAGCCTATTTAGGGGTCATTTCCCTTGATATTTCCTCAGAATCTTACTAAAACGACTGGGTGGGAAAATGTTACTGTCCAAGCGGAGGATTTACCTGATGGAATCCGACACCGAGCCCATTTCTAACCCTGGCATTGTGAACGTCTCTCACTTAGCTTGGCCACCCACATGCCATTGTTAACCTGCTGCCTGTATTCAGTCCTAGAACTTGGCATTAGCACTCCGTACGACCTCGGTTACACTCATGGTCTGCCCATCACTCACAATGCCTGCCATGTCTACAAACAGAGTTAATTAGAGTAAAGGCTGGAGCTGTAAATAAAGTACGGGTTACTATAGTAACAGCAATTGCAGAATCACTGGGCCAGGAGGGACAGGAGGCAGGGTTTGGTGAAGTTGGAGGACGATGGAGTGGGTTGAGACGGTAGAGGAGAGATTGGTAAGAAGGATAGGGAGAGTGGAGAGGGGACATTTCCATAATGGTGGGGGAGGGGAAGAAGAAAAAGAAAACAGAGAAAAGTGAGGACTGTGTGTGTGTGTGTGTGTGTGTGTGTGTGTGTGTGTGTGTGTGTGTGTGTGTGTGTGTGTGTGTGTGTGTGTGAGAGTGGGGTGGGGGAAGTCCTTCTGCCAAATGATTTAGAGTCAGCATGTGCCCAGGTCATGGGAGGAGGAGACAGGGGTCAAAGGGAGTGAGAGCATCGTTAGTTTCTCCTACCTCCCTTCAGAGGGAACAAACATACACCTGCACACAACAAAGAAACAAATTCTCAAAGAATTAATATTTAGTTATTTTTATCTTCAAATGACATAGTGGAGGCACACAGAACAAATTATATATATGTAATTTGCAATATGCCACGCCAGTATTCAGCCTAGAGGCTGTGGGTTGGCCATCCTGTTCTTCCAATTGTCATCTTGTGTGCCTTTAAAGCCCAACATAGGCCACCCTGACATCAGGGAAAACAGCGGGGTGCCTACCTTTATGCAGGTCAGGCAAGGAGTTTTTACACAAGAAAGGGAAATTAAGGGATTCCCAGTGAAACACACTGTGCCACACATACAGTAGCCTCATTTGCTAGCAAGGAATAGATATTGTTATTGGGATACAGTACACTGACAGTTATGGGAAAACAGGTACACAATCATTTGTTGGCAGCGCTGTTATAATGCAAATACATGATGTGCTATCTTTGAATAGAATGACATCAGAATAGTCAAGCCATTTAAGCCCCTTTCACACATGTAGTCTATCCCTGAAATGTTCAGGAACATTCTTTCATGGGGTCATGTGTAACAGGGATCGATGTTCCGGGAAATCTGTACTGCCAATTGCCCACCTCAAGACCTAGTAACTTTTCCGGGAAAATGTCAGTATGGCTCGAATTGGTCTATTTGTGCGTGAAAGACAGACTGAGGAGTTATCTTCAAGCCCAGGGATATTATTGGTGATATTAGTGAGTAACAACATGCAACCCACAGGACCAACACAATACAATTAGGTCATTTAGCAGACGCTTTTATCCAAAGCGACTTACAATTACATGGTGCTATTACATGGAGCAGATAGGGGTTAGGCATCTTGCTTAACACCCAGACCACTAGACTACCCTGCCCCTAATACAACACACACAAAAGGCACACACCTTTGAGCTGGTTAGTTTAATATTAATGTTGTACATGTTGTTTTTCTTACTAAAGGTAGATTGTATAGGACCACACAAATAACATACAAGCACGTACGCACGCTAGCACACACACATACACACACCTCTCCCACCACAGAGACACCCTGCATATTTTCCAGGTGTGCTTTTGAGCACCTGTTGTGTGCCCATACTACGACAAAGAAAGGAACTGTCATATTACTGTAAACAACCAATCTGTTGTTAGCTATAAAACAAGCTAAAACGGGGGACAGAAAAAATAAAGAAAAGGGTTGTTCCAGGTATCACAACCAAAAAGAAACACAGGCAAAGTAATATACATCTCCCATGATCCTCTACTGTGGTCTAGGATATTTGTTAAGAGAGAGCTACCGCTCCCTGTCTAAACAAATTGAGGTTGTGTCAGTTGGCTAAGCACTCCTACGTGAGCTTTTGAAAACCAGATCTTGCACTGATGTCTTTTGTATTGCCTTTTGTGATCAATGCAAAGAGAAAACAGTGATGTTCGTGTTTTGTTATGTCGTTATATGACAGGAGCTTTTAAGAGAAGAGAAGAGACAACATATGAACCGACAATCTGTCGTGGCTGATGAGTGGATACTAATAAGGTAGCTGAGGCTGACAGTAGTGGTTCTAGGGCCAATGTATTTTTGACACCCACACTAAACCAGCTGATTCTAATTAAAAGCTCTCTTCATTAATGTGGGGGAAAGAAATTAGCTGTTGGAATATGTTGGTACATGTTACATCTACTCTCTAGACCTGTTCTGTCACCTATTAAAGTATTCAGAGATAAGGTTTTGGTAATAGAATGTTGTTTTGCTAGATGGGGAAGTCACAGGAGGGAAATACCTTATACAGAAGAGTGACCTCATAGGCATATGGAATGTTCGGTTATTTCTAAGTGACTTTCCAGCATAGCCACAGTGAAAACAGACAAAGTAATATGAACTTGTGTGCACAGCAGGCCTTCAAACACCCCCACGTGCACCTAAAGACAGACACTTTGGGTATTCCTCTGATCTTCCAGGTGTTTTGGGTATCCTGGCCAAAACACATCTCATCCATCCATCAGATCGTCACCCCTAGACAGCGTAGCCGTAGGGGTGGGGTACAGAGAAGCCTGCTGATGGGGGCCCGGGGGCTCACCGATGCACAGAGCACCTCACGGGTCCATTATAAGAGCTGCATCTGTCAGCACTCTTTAATGTAACCAGTCAACAAGACCTGTGACAGAGCCAATGAAACACAGGCAGGTGAAAACAATATTAATTCCTCACTGACAACATGTGATTATATTGAGATGAGATGCATGTTGTACGATTTGTGATTCGGTAAACAGACAGGTTAACCGTAAGGCTAGTGAGCAACATAACTTTTTCAAGGGGGTTCATAAAGTTCAATGCGTCTGCCCTGCTAGGAAAGTAATTTAAACTCTGGGAATTGCCAGACAAAGGCTTCTCCGTTGTGGACTCCCAGGGGTTAGTGAAATGTGGGCTAGCCTCAACATGCTCCAGACAAGCTCTCCTCTGGCACCCTGCCACCATATGTTGGCCCATTTGTACCCAAAGGAGGTTAAGAGTTCATAAACCAATTCATAATCATCATTGTGTCATGACAATACATGCCATGACACTATAAGCTGTTGGAAGGTTAAAACACATTTGTGCGTTTTTGGTCAGCAAGAGGGACTGACAAGTAAATTGGTTCAGTCTTTAAAATCCTTTAAAAGCAACTGGTGGCCCCAAGTGAATAAAAGGAGATGTGCAACCTGTTTCGATTATTGGTTATTGGAGCTACTGCTGTAGTTCAGTAGCAGAAAGCAGCCTACAGCATTCCTCTCATATTCTGCGGTTGTGGGAGCATAGCTTCCTCTCGCACTGCTTTGATAGCACTATCAACACTTCTTTACACTTAGGTTCTCTCTCATGCTCCAGGACATGCTAGCGTTTCACTAGCATGCTCCCTTAACTGCCGGTGAAGGAAAATGTAAGACCAATGTCTCAGGTCTGGACACTTTCATATATTCTATACCCAAATAAGGTTCACGTGACTGTGCATGTGATCCTCAGCTGTGAGGTTAACCCTCTTTGAGCTGATAATCATGACGTGTGTGTGTGTAGGCATACACGCACACATTGGACATCTCTGCGCGAGCAGTCGGCTAGCATGTGACTCTTATTTGCAGTCGCACCCGCTGTGCCACCTCAGGTTGGGAGCTTTTATTTTCATGGCTTAAGCCTGGTACTTCACAGGCCAATGCTCTTAGGGCAGATTGGAGCCAAATGGCTTGTAGGGCCTGCTAAACTGAGATCATCTGGGAGATTTGCAATGCACATTTTAGATTTGAATGAAAAGCAAACTGGTCTTGCACGGGTTGGCATAAATGCAAGGTGACCCTGTGTTGCATTTAAAAAAAGCCGTTGAGCATAAATGCAAATGTTAACCGATTCTCACACTACCTACCAAATCCTTCCTTGTAGAACATCATAGAATAGAAGATCATTTTGTGTACAACCACAACCACAACTCAATGAACAATGAACATGGGAACTGAAGATCAAGTAAGTTACATAAAAATTACAATCAGAATCTGTTTCATAAAATGAATGTGACTTAACAGATTTGGTGCATCAAACCTTACCGAAGATAACCCCTGATTGGTTCAACCTTTCTCAGTTCTCTGTAGGTCTACTTGTTATTTCTGTTTCTAGTCCAGGTCATGAGATGTTGTGATCATCAGTGACATTGAAGACACCCGTGCGAGGGCATGGGGGTGTTTGGAATTTTAATATTCATAGATCCTGTCATTTTCTACAAGAGTGTAGGGGGCAGGATAGTCTAGTGGTCTGGGTGTTGGGCTCCCAGCCAGGAGGTCGTGGCTTCGAGCCCCAGAGTTGGCCTACCTATAAGCATCCTTGAGCAGGATGTCTAACCCCTATCTGCTCCTTGTAATTCTACTAATTGTAAGTCTCTTTGGATAAAAGTGTCTGCTAAATGACCTAATTGTGAATGAGTAGAGATGCTGCTAAACGTAAGCTTTCGTATATTGAGCATTTTTTGTGGGGGAAAAAAAAAAAATTACTATTCAATATAGAATAGACTTTAATGGTTAAATACATGAATAGATCTTGAACGGAACTACTGACGGCCTCAAGAGGTTCACATATGCTGGAACTCTGACAGCATTTGGCTGGGACGCTGGCCGTGTGAGAAACAGGTCGTGACAGTGCCGACAGGGACGTAACCACGGTGATCCCTTTCAGTCTGCACTCCCCGGGGGGGAATCCTCTTACAGCACTTCCCTCAAAAGCTAAAGTCTCTTTTCTATTGAGAGGTAATGTGGGTATCTGCCCATCAGTGGAACACAATAGGTGAGCTTTAATAGTAGAACGGTGGATGACTAGAAACGAGGACGACCAGAGGTGTATCTTTAATAGATGCTGATGGAGAAGTGTTTTTTAAATGGGAGAATCTCTTTTGCTTACCTTGTAGGATTGTGGCAACCTGAAGGGGACAGTTCTGACAGTTCTACCCTGCTATAAAGCTCTATATTCAGATTGATTTTACACCTGCTCCCTTCGGATGCACAAGGGATACAGTAGTATAGTTGGGCATTAATGAAGCCAGTGCAGTTTGCTGTAGGTCTGCTTTAGAGCCCGACAGATATATCAGACAGACGATAATATCTGCCGATATTAGCTTTCTGCAGATATATCGTTATTGGCATTTAAGTCTGAACACAACCAAGGCTGGAGTTGACTTTGATACATGATAAGAGGGAGCAAAGCTAAGAGGGAGCTGCAGCTTGTAGCAGCTAATAATTTAATATTGCAGTACACAGTGACATGTTTTTCATTGTTCAAAACTAATATAATATCAGCTGAAATGTCGATTATCGGATCAGCACTCTCTAAATATCGGAATCGTATCGGTAAACTCAAAATTGTTTGGCTCAAGTATGCTCATGCACTGAGAGAGAGAGACGGCCTTAATAAGATGGGGCTGTCTGCGATAAATGAGTTCACAGTCCAGTTTAGGAAGCTCCAGTTGTAACCAGACATAGGGGGACATGATCTGGGCAATATGGCTGACACCTCAAAAACACCTCCTGTAGATAAATCCGCTGAGGGTCCCTGTCAGTAAAGCCACTGACTCAACGAATGCTGAAGTTCAGTTCTGTTTCACGCGCTTATATGAACAGTAGCATTTTTGGACAATCGCACACAGATGCTTTCCTGGCCACACATGTACACAGCACACACAGCACACACACACACACACACACACACACACCCACACACACCCACACACACACACACACCCACACCCATCTGCATCATTGTCACTTCTCTGACAACTCTAATCACCACCTCGGCACCTTTGTACTACTGGGGAGGTGAGAGCCAATCACACATGCTTATTTCTGGTGCTCCCATCCCCATGACCTCAATGAGATGGATGTAGGGCACTAGGGCTTTCATTGTGACCTATTGCTTAAAATAAAATCATCGCTTGCGTTCTCACTCGTGATTCAGGTCCACAGAAGGCTTTGTAATATGAAGACTCACTATTCACTCTTAAAATGATGGAGCTCATCCAGGGTGTATTGAGCTGTGAGGGCTAATATTAGCACACAGTCTGGAAAAGCAGTGAATAAAAGCCACTCGTCTGATATGAACAGTGGTTCCAAGTTTGCATGTTTGGGATGCCTTGTTAAAGTAGTCTGTCTCTATTTTAATAAACAGTAGGGGGAGGGTGCAGTGAGGATGAAAGAAAAGTGCTTTGTAAAGGTAAAACTATTCAGCTGAGTTTTGAGCGAAACATTCCCTCAATAGTGCCAGCCCCTCTCAGCTGAGGTAATGCCCATGTGGCTTCAGGACTATATTGGGAAAATGACTTACAGCATATGACTTACTGCGGGGAATATGGGTATTTCTATTTATGTGACTGGATATATTTCTTCAAATCCAGGCCCACAACCTTTTGGCTGGGAGTCAATCACCCTAACCCCCCTAACCACCAAACTATCCCGCCTCCTAACCTATCCCCTTGTTCTAGAGACAAAAACAACTTGATTGTTGTGCTAAGTCACCTATGCTGCAACTAGAAAAGAGTGCATCATTTCCCCAGGGTAGGTGGTCACACTTGACATATGGCACAGGCACACCAACCACATGACACTACATGCCCAGCTGGAAGATTTGGCTTACAGCGTTGCAAAAATGCCATAGGCGGCCCCCAGTCCACGGACAAAAAACATAGTGTTTAAATTGATGGGACACGATGCCCTTTCACTGGCAATAAACATCCACGAGCCACCGCTTGATCTCCTGTAACAATGCAAGCGATTAACAACTGCTTCATTACACAAAGGCACTTTACTCTCCTACTGAGGCAAACAACCTCAGGCAACAGGCGTTAAAAGCTACAGTTTTTCAGACACATACAGCCCCCCCTCCCAAATGTCTGTTGTCATTTCAGTTGGTTCACTTCTCCGCCTGTGCATGTTTGCTGGGCTCTCTGCAGAGTGCATAGTGATTAACCCCAGAAGAGAACTGCTGAGTCAGTTGTTCACAAGACTGGCTGGTGTGTACAACTAATCCTCCGTCCACACATGCCCTGGCCAGACTCTTTTCATCGGACACACAGAGACTAACACTCCACAATCCCCTTTAGCTGCCAGCCACATACAAGGCCAAGCCGCTCACCAACCTGCCTAATTCAGCATCCACGGGACACCATTATAGTTCCTAATAAAGATCAAAGTTGTTGGCGCAATGATCAAAGCCTAGAGACACATAAGAGTTTAAAAAGCAAGTCACGCATGCCTTGTTTGGGAATGTCCTTGAGTGAAGCCATGGAAAACCGTTTACTCAGATCGCTAGCCATCTAATCAGCCTACTAAACTTTTACTGTATACTGTACACTATAGTACTCTCTAGTTGTTGTGAAAGACACAACAACAGCTAGAAAAGTAAGCGATACTGGGTTTTGGTATACCTTCTGAATAGCATTTAGTGCCCCTCACTTCACACACCTTTGTTATGATTTAATTTGGATTCAAAGAATTATGTCCCATAACAAATATTCCAGGTTTGACATATTTTAAAAGGTATGTTCGTAACACCAAAATTGAACTAGGTAGTAGAGTAGTAGTGTTGTTAAATTCATAGATTAAAACAGACTATTCTTATAATAAAGAACTGAAAGAAAAAAATGTCTGGAATCCAGATGATTTTGGACTTTAATACTGCTGAGACTATTGAAGCTTTATTACATTCTGGCACTGAATCCCTCAGCTAAACTGCTGACTATTTTATTCAGTCTTCTGTCAGTCAGCCACCACGTCCCTCACACCAGAGGGAACAATAACAAAGCGCAGAACAAAAAGTAAAATCCAACAATTGTTCATCAAAGAATTACAAATCATCATAGTAAAGATGACAGTGATTACTGAATTTGACCAAACTAGTGAGTCTTTAAATGTGAGTAAAAAACTCCCGTAGTTATACAGGTTAAGCGGGTTGTATGTTGTCACACCAGAGCAGTTTCTACGATACTGACTAGAGATAGACTAAACTGCTGAACTCCCAAAGTATTAAGCAAGAGAGGTATCGGTATCGGTGTGTGCAGCCTATAAGACTGTGTGTTGTGTGAAAATCAACAATGTTATAGCTGCAGTACCTTGACCATTAGTTTCTAAACTGTGTAAATTAGTCGAAGTGGTCCAAACCTACCTTTCATCCAGTCAACCACTTGCTTTGGCGTCCACCTCGTTATTGGCTCCATAGCTTGCATTTTGAACACAATCGGTAAGACAAACACGCACTCTTTCAGGCTTTATAACCCCTTTACTACACTTTGTTTCTACATGCTCCGCTACCGATCTATGTCGGGCAGACTGTCCGTGTTGTTCACTGTTCGCACACTCGTCAGTTCTCCACATGCATAGTGGTAGTGGAGGAGGCAGAGCGGTTCCCCCCTCCTCCACCCCATCGCGTCATCAGCGCCGCAATTCAGCAGCAGGGATCAGGTTGCAGTTTGTCACTACCGCGCTCAGTTGAAACCATAGATAGGCGGAGCAACCGGTGTGCTTATCTAACGCTACTGATAATGCCTTTCTAATGAGGCACTGGGGGAAATGTGTTGATTGGCATTCTGCAAACGGTGAAAGTTTAATTTGTTTGGTTTATGGTTTGGCTTGGTTTGTTAGTTCGACTTATTTGTTTATTTTATAACCTCGAGGTTGGCTACTGACTTTTGTTAATCCTAAAACTAATTATAGCTACTATAAAACCAAAGCTTGTTAAATTTGAAGTTCCCATTTTGTACTTTTTGTTGAACCTCATCGAAACCGTGTCTGTTTCATTACCTGAAAGTGACTCACTAGTGCTCTCTGTTGGGCAACTTGCTTCTTTGAAAATGTACTTTATTTCTTTATAGCCTATAAAATACTACAGTAGAGATTAATCTAATTGATATAATTTATCTCTAGTCTATATGACATGCACGACTGAGTGCATGCTTAATCAAACTACATTAGCCCTACTGTATGTTAGGCTGTGAAAGTTGCATTTTCTTCTAGGAGAAAGCCGCAAAACGAATCAATCAGCCCACAGAGTAAGGTGATAGACCGTGGGCTGCTTCATTAGAACGAGTGTAAGTGTGCTACTACAGTTTACTGAGACAGTACAGTATGTGTTAAGTTTCCTGACACAATGTCAGCTTACTTACTCATTGTCTTTAACTTATCTGGAACATGCCTTGCTTGGGAGAGTCCCACTCCCTTCACTACCAGTTGTTGTGCACTCTGCACTGTAATCAAGTGCAGATTAAAGCTACAGTAGGCTCTTATTACACCTGGGCACAAATCATCGTACTGTCAGCAACGAAATACAGAAAACCACAATATAATTACTTCTGGGTTTTCCCTTCTCTTTGTTTGAACATGCCACTGGCTGGACTAAACAAAGATAGTGTTTACTTGGTTGTAACACAATATTAAACTCAATTGGTAACGAGTAAGTTTGGTGGCAGTATGAAGACTGACGGAAGGGGTGCATGAAGTGACCTGTTGTAGAATATTTGTAGGAACAACGTGATGCCTATATTCTGTTGTCCTTTAAAAACAACTGTAGAAAGAAAGAAACACTGATGTACAAACAATTCTGCACCATTAATATCTTTGTCAGATTCCAATGTGAGAAAACCTTTATGAAGTTATTAACAACCCTTCACAGCCCTAGATATGGTGATTTGACTTATGAGACTTATAACGGGTAAATCTCCACCAAGATAAGGTGTGTGTTATTGGTATGTGACGTTGCCAAGCATCCAAATCCCAAACATCTCTGAATACAGCGTGTGGGGGAGTCTGAGACGCGTTCATCTCCCAGAGGAGTGTTGTGAATTGAAGGGGATTTAAGTAGCGTGGAATTCAGAGAAGGTCCTCCCTGATAGGATTAGTGAATCATGGGATTGTTGCTGAGCTGAGACAGGGGTGGTAGAGGGCGGGCGACGGCCCCACAAGGTCTTCATTGCAAACGCAATGGGTGGTTGGGTGTTGTGGGGATACGGTGCCTGATCCTGAAGGGTAAGGGCGGGATATCAGAGCGTCTCAGACTTCCTCAACAGGTCTGCTTTGTTCTCTGCTATAGCTGATCATCAGAGCTACTTGACCTTCTCTGGCCCAGCTTTCCAAAATACCCTCCAAAGATAACATAAGCAAAAAGACTGCATGAGCCCATTTTTAATCTGAACCCACATTTATTTCAGACTCAAAATACAGGAAGTCCTGTTTTGGCAGTGTATATTATTCTATGGC
Organism: Percopsis omiscomaycus; assembly: GCA_027575585.1. Taxonomy (NCBI): domain Eukaryota; kingdom Metazoa; phylum Chordata; class Actinopteri; order Percopsiformes; family Percopsidae; genus Percopsis; species Percopsis omiscomaycus. The sequence goes on along the minus strand of JAODLI010010292.1, from coordinate 11,329 downwards.
CTACACTAAGATCGGGCTAATAATGTCTTATAAACACACACACACGGGACACAAAACATCAGCACAGGAAGTTATCCACCTCAATACTAAAACCTGACAGGATATGTGGATCTGAAGATTTAGTTATATAATGTTATCGTACAAATAGGCTTACACGTATTTAAGAGCACTTCTTGCTCTTGAATAGATAGCTTTATAAACATTTTGAAATAATTTGCAGTGAATGAGGACACACTTAATTCGTAAAAACATAATGTAACTGCTAACTGTGTCTTTTTGGTATAATTCTTGTGGGCGGCCATATTGAATCACACAGTAAAGGATTCTGTGCATTAATGTAAGATCACTCCCTAGGCTCCAGCTGTTCCCAAAGCAATTAACAATTAAATGACCACCATCTACGTACTGGGAATACACAAGATGTATGTCAATGACATTTCCTTGGAAAGAGAAAGGAAGGAATTAGGGTGGAATAATTGGATGCGATAATAGCATTATAAGACAGCTACTAGTCACAAGTTATAATTTTAATTAATCCGGGCCCATCTTGCTTATTGTCCTCTTTGCGGCAGCTAGACTAGCTCCTAGACATTAGCATTGGCACAACATGCCTAGTCTTACTGTGTGAGTGGTTTATGGTAACATAAAGAGAGCACTGTAGCAGGAGTCACACAGAGGAACCTGTATGCTGAGGACTAAGGGGTAAGGGGAAATAAAGTTTAGTGGTCTTCAGTGCTACTACTGACTTTGTTTTATATACTTAACAACACCTGAACGAAAGGGTCATACGGTGTTTTTAAATCTCTATTGGGGTAACTGGGATGGAACTAAAACTGGTCATTGGAAGTCTACTACACTGAATCAACAGTAGCAAGAAAATGAGTTGATTATGCTGGAAGCCTTTATGGCGCGTTTTGAGGGTTTGATGGGTCTTTGGGTCTGGCGTTGAGGTACTCCAGAACGAAGACCTGCATGATCTTGTTAAGGTTCTGTATGGTGGAACGATCCAGGTTCTGCTCGTTGTCATCAAATGTGTGCCACACCGTCGGGAAGGGGGTGGGGATGAGATGGAGAATATGGACGCCTGAGCCGGGAAACAGGAGAAGTAACACACATTTATAATAACAGGTTCCATAACACACTGTTTATTGTTACTGTCTTGTTAATGCATGGGTATCTCCTATGTATGCGGATGTTCCGCCCCTGTGTGTGTATTAACCTCTGTTGAGGAAGGGAACATGGTCGTCCTGAACCTGGCCAACAGGTAGATTTGGCCAGAAGTACTGCACTTCATTAGGATGATCCACTAGCTGGCCCATGGTCTGCAGACGGCGCTCTGTAGACATAAAGCAAGAATCATTACCAAATTGAATACTCACAGTATGCCACTCCACTGTCTTTGATATATATATATATATATATATATATATATATACACACTTTTAACAATTTATTCTTAACATATCAACTATATGTCAGCTGTGTGTAGAGGACCGTGCCCGCAGGTTGACCTGGAACCTAGGGCAATTGAAACCCTCCCCCATCCCAACCTCTCTGAACCTCAGAGCGCTGACCCCTCCAAAAGGAGACCTCCAACTGTGACGAACAATATGTTGATGGTGAACTAAACGTGGTTTACTTGCACAGCTGACATGTAGTTGATATGTTAAGGATAAATTCTTGAAAGTGTACTGATAGGTGGTTGATATGTTCCAGATGTGTCTGTTGATAGTTGCAGGGACCACCCCAAATATGGTGTTACCCTAACAAGTTACACTTAGACGGTGTAAACCAGAGTCAGAGAGCAAGTGTATGTGATAATACACCTATGTTTTGTAGTCTGGAGAGCCAGCGGGATGTGCTGGGGAACTGGTTTCCGAAGCGAGGACTCTGGGCCCCAATCAGATCCATCAGCACAAACAGATCCTAAAGGAGGTGGAGGAGAGACAGGAAGGGAGGATTACGAGTGAGGAAGGGAGGAGAGATGAAGATGAAAGCGAGGCATTGATCTCAGAGGAGTCACATGGGAAGTCACATGGGAAGGTCTGTGTCTTGAATATAACTGAATATTACTCCCTGAGAAGCCCGCTCCTCTGTGGTTTGCACCATGACTTATGTTCTGTGGGAACACACGCTGTTAGCATTAATCCATCTGCATTAAGTCTCTGCAAGACGCCTAAACAAAACGCGCTAACGTACACATGCGCACAGAAACATAGACACGCATGCACATTAGAGCTACGCCTCTCAAGAGACTATCCCTGCTTTATCTCCGTCATGACAAGAATATCTCCATTTGTTGATAAACACTGTATCTGTATCTGTATAGCCAGGATACAGAACAAATTGACTGCCAAGTTATGTGAACTTGTTTTTAAATGGTCATGTGGGTTGTGTTATCAAACCACCTCCCAAGTGATGGAACGTTAAAGTTCATAATTTAAGACCATGAGGTGGTTTACAACAAGTAAGCCTATAGGTGTCGGCTTGCGTTCTGTTGCATGGGCGGGGATAGAAGCTGAGCAGCTTATCCTTCAGTGTGTGCTAACAAAGGGATGAGCTTTCCTCTAACAAAGCGATTATCCTAATCTTAAGTGATTTGAATGGAGATGATTGCGTGGGACTCGGACGCACTATTCCGTGCAGCTGGTTGGTGTTCGTGGCTCCGGCCGGATGCGGAGTCGTCTCCATCTTCTGGGCCAGGTGGCGCGAGCCATACAAGGAGTCTGTGGAGGTCCACTGGAAGAGGGCCTCCTCACCATCAAAGAACAGCAGCTGCAGGGTCAAGTTTGAACTGGAGCTCTGGTAGAACGACCAGGGAGGGGTGGAGTAGAAGAGAAACAGACACAGCGAATTAACCCCCCGGTTTGCATTCCTTGAACATTGCTGCCACCTTGTGGTAAATGCTGTACCAAATGGCCATTTTTACAGAAAGGGGATGAGGTTAACCCTTAATGTAGACTACTGCTTTGAGATCGCTAAAATAGTGGTAGTGTTAGTAGTCTCTAGGCAAATCTACAGCTAATGTAAATGCAATTAACAAACAAATCAGAGCACCTAAATCTAATTGACAAATACATTTTCGCTGTGTTTACCCTACCATGACATGTGAAAAGGGTCACATAGATTGAGTGAATAATCGATACAATTTCAGATTAATTACAAATGAATTGATTGTTGATAATTGATCAAGTGCTATTAGACTGTATCTTATAGACTTAACGCTATAGGCTTCAATATAATGACCTAAAACATGGCCAGTGGTGTAAGATTTGGTCTTACCTTCAGAGCTTTCAGCTCGGTGTCCAGGGCTCGTGCCAGCTCCAGCATCATGGCGCAGGGTACAGCTGAGTCGGTGGCACCTTGGAACTCTCTCCCGTGCCACTGCGGGGGATAGTACTTGGAGTCATAGTGACAGGCCAGGACCAGGCGCCGCTTGGCAGAGGGGTCAACGGTGGCAATGAGGTTGGTGAAGGTCAGGGGGCCGTAGGGGGTCTGTGACTCAAAACTGTCCTCTTTCACGTCCCAGCCCGCTCCGAGGGAGCCCAGGGTTGTTTTGATGTGCTGGGGTTGGTAAACACATGCATACAAATCTATCAATAACACATAGACATGGGCGTAGTCAAGCTGCTGGTGCAAGATCATTTGGGCCACTAATATAGCTCAGCCTGTGGGCATGTGTATTTAAGACATGGAAAGACTAGGCTGGATGTATTATAGACTACTACCGGAATCCTCTTGGTTTGCAGAACTAACCTCCTTTACAGCCTGACTGCCAGCAGTGCCTGGGTACCTGGTGACCAGCAGTGGCCTCAGATCTCTCTGCCACATCTTGTCCAGGTCTGTGTGTGCCAGGGCAGCGCTGATCTCCCCCGGACTCAATGTGACGGCTCTGTGTTGGAGCTGGAAAATCCGGAAATCAAAGTGGCGTGTTTAAATGAGGATTGTAAGGCTTTAAGATGTCAGGTCATATTACAGTAACACAAACACAGATACATATTTTTAGAAAGTCCCTGCATCTTCGGCATTTCATAATTATAGACACAATTCACTTTTGCTTTTCGAAAACAATCATTACTGTACAATTTGTCATGTTACTTAAACTGTAGCCCAAACTACAATTATAAAAAAGCACAATGTTTGAGCTCACTTTTTGAATGCTTCAAATACTGAACATAAGAACAGCAGAGTCATGCTGATGTGCATTGCTCAAAAGGCAATCATACATCCTGTGTGAATAAGCCATGACTCTTCAGAGATGGCTTTAGAGATCCTGACAGAAGGCTACAGTACTGTTTTACTTGTACATTGGACTAATGAAACTGGAAGGCAGGACAGCCATTCTCACAAGCAAGTATGCAGAGTGGCAGGGCTGGTTCATCCACTATGTGCAACACAATACGAATACAAGGAAATATCTTGATCTCATGCTGTATGTTTATGTTTGCTGAATGGTCAAATGTACTCCTGAAATACAGTGACAGAAACATATTGATCCCTTTACACAGATCTTTTTCGTTTGGTCTCAAAGTTCACCTGTAGGCCTACCACTGAGAGCCTCAGTTGTCCTAACTTAGCCCTTGTATTATGTTCACTTTTTGGACCCTTTGGTACTGTTCGGGTCAAATTGATCCTGGATATTATTGGGGTTTTAAAAGCAGTACAGAAATAAATATGTACATTCAAAATCCTTAACATATATTGTCTTAACCTCAATTCCCAACAATATAGATAACATCATCATATCATGTTTTCAATTATTCTCTTCTAGATATCACTTTTAACAAAAGGTAGTGTGTTTTTTTGTGATAAAGTTATAACATATCATAAAAATACACTATAATAAAGATTTGGGTGGCATAGATCATGCTTATCTAGGCTGTGGAACTCCTCCATTGGCTGGCTGTGGGGCTCTACCTACGGCTGGCTGTGGAACTCCTCCATTGGCTGGCTGTGGGGCTCTACCTACGGCTGGCTGTGGGGCTCTACCTACGGCTGGCTGTGGGGCTCTTCCTACGGCTGGCTTGGGGGTTCCTTCTGGTGCAAGCTCATAGTAAAGCTTCAAATTCACTTTCATACTCAGAATTTATTTCTACATTATCCTCATATACTTCCATTCCACTCCTCTCACTCTCTTCCCATATTAGCTCCAAGGCCTTCTGAGCAGAGAATCCTTTGCTTAATCTTTTGCTCATATTGCTGGTGGAGGATTGGATGGGTGAGTGAGTGTTAGTGTATGTTTGTGTCTGTTTCTGTGTGCCTGCGTGTCTCAGTGTGTATGTGGCTCAAATTGACCTGAACATTGTATGAAGGACATAAATGTGTGGGGGCATTGTACCAGTAGCACGTGTAGCCTACTATTTATTTTTCTTTTACATGTTCTTCACAAAGGAAAAGCTAAGGCCATGGAGTTTTACGTTGAAATAAATAATCCTTGGGTTCGATCTATAAATAGCAAGATTTGCATTTGGAGGATCGATGTCTATAACTGTGCTGCCATAGCAACTAGAGAGAGAGGCGAAAAAACAGGACACTTTATGCGCAGACACACACAATTGACTCGTAAAATCTAAAATATAGGCGGATCAAATTAAGTATAAATGGGTAGGATTAAATAACCATTCCAAAACAACGTGATTACTATATGAAGCATAATCTTTCTTGAAGCATATATGCTATTCTGTCAAATTAGCCTATACAACCATTGATATTGCCTGATGACTACATCAGGCAATAAAGTAATTCAAAGAGAAACATACAAATTATACAAAATATTGAAAATGATACATATAAGATGCTTGAAGTGTCACACCTGATTACAATATAACTCCTAAAAATAGATTATTAAAATATGAAATACGGAACAATTATAAGCCTACTGTATATTGAAATATATTTAGATATTGAAGAATGTTCATCGTGATTTATGGCAGGCTACAATCATCAAATATAGTTTGTCTACAAAACTAGCCTACCCTAAAGACACAAACACATATCACACGCAATTAGCCTACCTTCTCTTGCGTCCATGGAATGCCATGGATAGATTTGATTAATGTCACACAGAGGCCCAAGGCAAAAAACAATCGCATAATGATCGTCTCGTGGCGACGGTCAGCCATCGCACTGATCTCTAACACAGCATTCCTCTCTCTTCGGTGAAGGCTTTACGGATCATGTGAAAAACAGGAGCGGTGCAGGAGTGGTGCGGTTCACGTCACTTGCTAGTGACTAGTTCATCAAGTCCCAAGCGAGTCCCGAGAGACTGTTGGGCAAGAAGGGCGCGGGAAGTGGGGGTGCTGCAGAACCCCCTGCTGGTGTTGCAGCACCTCCTGCTTTTCCTGCATTGTTTAACTGCAATGCAAATAAATATATATAATAAAATATTTTTATTCTGGGATATTTGTGGTTTCTTCTGTGCAAGACTAAAGGCGTGTTTCCACTGAACTCGAAACGAATTGTTCGCGCGAGTAGGTTACATGCAAAGTCAATGCAAAAACGCGAACAGACGCAAATTCGAGCCGGGCAGCGGCAATCTCAGCCTATCAACGCTGAGATTGTCCGGACGTCGCTGATGTAGGCTACTGACAACCGGACAAACAGAAGAAATGTGTGTGGGCACCGTACGAAAAAGAAGCGTTCAAACTGACGCGAGTAAAGCGACGCGTTCAGTGGAAACACGCCTTTAAAGGCAAGAGTGTGACTAAAATCATTATACGTAAAGGACTATAAAGAATCTATTTATTTAGTTAAATGGGGTACAATATATAGTTGACATTGTAGTACTATACACTGTATGTAGGCTATGCCACTGACCATCAGCACCCCCAACCCAAAATGCCTTCCAGCGTACCTGCAAGAAGCTCTTCTTTGGTTTTGTTTGTCCAGTTGAGGGTCAAAGCAATGTTGTATTTATGTTTCACACGTTGTGGAATAAGTCCACTCAAAATAACCAGTCGTTCGCTGTAGTCTATGATGTAGGATAGGTGGGACAAATTGTTTAGCCCTAAACTCTGTTTTCTGTCTTCGTGTTTGTTACAGTTGTTAGCCAATAGGTTTCCTTGAATTGACCTCCATTGACTTCCATTGTTCTCAAAAACAGTTTGTTAGCAGCTGCAGGCCCATATTCTCAAGATATATAGAAAAACACATTATTGTAGTGGTTAACAAGACATAAATAATCAAGATAATATATGCTAATTCCATTTTAATCATGAAAGCATTTTGTTACTCGGATAAGGATAGCGCGTGGCGTGAATAGCTATGGCCAATACGTTTAGATTGACGTTCACATCGGCGTGGACGTCTAGGCATAATGACCCCCATATGTTAAGGACAAGAAAAATAATCTTTAAAATAATAATAAATACCATCAACATGGACAATTTCATGTTACACTAACGGTATTATTTATCATACGTATTCACATCAAATTAATATTTAAATGTTTTTTTGCTTAGAAGCGAAAGTCCCGAAGCGCATATATCTTTTTGTAGCACGTCATCAACTCTCACACGTGGTTTCAGCCCACGTGGTCAACCAGGAAGTGTTCACCACCTCGAAAATGCCATGCGAATTTGTCAACAATCTTGCAAGTCTATGGTCACCATAAATACAGTCATACGCCAGTAACGTTATAAACTTTTGATTTGATTTTGTAAAACATTTGCATATAACTGTTATCAGCAATGGAAGAAGACGTATCTCATTTGAAAACACTGCTCGTAGAAAAGGAGAAAGAGATTGCGGCTCTGAAAAATAAATTGGAACAATTAAATAAGGTATGAAATTAGAAATAACTTAAATAACCAATTTAGAAAACAAAGGATTTGACCTCCATGCTCTGTAAAATTCTACGATGGTTTCAATAATACTTTCTTCCTTGCATGTTTATAGAGCAATAATACAATGCACCAGCTGAAAGACAAGGTGACAACTCTAGCCCCTTTGAAGTCAAAAACATCTCTTTCGAACGAGGACATCATGCGCTACAGTAGACAGCTTCTTCTGCCGGAACTTGGTGTACAAGGTAAGAACGAAGAAAGTTGGTTGATTCTGTTAAAGTTTACCCATAGAATAATATGACACATAGCTTTATCTCATTATCACTGACGCAATCACAGTACTGTTCTTCTCTTGCTCTTCTTTATTCCGCCCGTATTTTGGCGCCGCTTCTGCTTCTTGAGCTTTTGACATATCGGCACCGCTGCAACTCGCACGGCCGTCCTGATCCCATTGAAATGAATGGGGAATCACTTTCAGATTGGCACGATTAAAAAAACATCCAATATTCCTGCCGCAAATGATCACACGGCCCCATTTAAATATACTGTATAACTGCTAATCTTTCACCTAATATTTCAATCGACCTCGTGGATACTCATCTGCTGTAATTTTTAAATAAATGAAGAAACCACCAACACTGTGGATTGTTCACAGCCTAAATATTTTGTTAGTGCTAGGGTAAGAAAATGCTGCAATGCAATCACACATTGCATTTTCTGGAAAATGCACCTCTAATTACAAGTCATTTGTAAAGAATATAACAGTTTTAAATGCTCTATATAGTTTCAATGTACTGACCACAGTGAATTGTGATTATCTGCAGGTCAGCTGAACCTGTCTAAGACCTCAGTGCTGATTGTTGGTTGTGGAGGATTGGGATGCCCCCTTGCACAATATTTAGCTGCAGCAGGAATTGGTATGCATTACTTTGAAAACGATATATTTCTGGATCTTGTACCTAAAACCGATACAAATTCCCAAATTCATAAACTTACTGAGGTAATTATTACATTTGGTTGTCATGCTAGTGTTTTACATCTACTGCGGAGCCACAAAGCATTCCTTACATTCACTCTTTCTCATTTGTTCATCCCTAGGACGCCTGGGGCTGCTGGACTATGATGAGGTGGAGCTTAGTAACCTCCACAGACAAGTTCTGCATGGAGAAGAGAACCAGGGCCAGGCGAAGTCCTTGTCTGCTGCTAATGCTGTCAGGAGGTAGTGACTCAGGGCCTGTATATATACGTGGCATAATGTAACCTATTGTCAGCACCAGCGCTTCTAATCACCATGGGAGGAACTACTTTAGCAGATGCTTTTATCCGAAGCGACTTACAGTAAGTACATTTGTCAATAGCTGAATAGGTCATACACCGGTTATCGTAAGCGAAAAACCACAGTGTTAGAATAATAACAGCAGCATGTCATCAGGGCTAGGTTAGTTATACATTTTGCAACATGCATTACCCATTGACATATCGTTCAATCCTCCAAAGTAATTGCTAAGCCTAAAGAAGTGCTATATTTTCTAAGAGCTGAGAAGGAAAGAGGGATTTAATAAAAATAGAGGTGGAAGATAAGGGATCGTAATAGAGAATTTCAGTTAGTGGGAGTGTTATGAGGTAGAGAGGTAAGTTACCGAGGTACCAAGGTGGATTCGGAAGAGGTGGCTCGTAAATCTCTTGCGGAAGATGAAGCTCATTCCACCATCGTGGCGCCAGGACAGAAAATAGTTGAGACTGGGCTTTTAGCAAAAGTCATGACACCTTATTGTTTGTATCAGTGCAAATCCACAATATTGGCCCACAGAAGCTCACACACACATGCCCCATTCAGTGTCTGTCTGTGTTACTGTATGTAGAACCTGTACACTCAGTAAATACACAAATATGATCTTAGTACAAAGGTGTCTCTGGGAAACCTTCTCCTACTCAGCTGTATCGAAATAGTGCATACCACTTTTAATATGAGATTATGCGTGTAGTATCTGTAATAGTACTTGTATGTTTTCTACGTACAGTATAATAAATGTTTTATGACCTTTTTGGTTGTTATGTAATGCAAGCTGGCGCTTCTCAGTCTCACCACAGGTTATATTTGGTTGTGTATTTCACCCCAGTCTGCAAATATTGTGTAAACATGTTATTTTAGAGGCTGCTCTTTCTGGTGCCTTTCTTTACACACAGTAATCCTACTGTGGTTAGCACACACTATTTATTCATAGCCACATGGGGGCGGTGTTTCACTGACTAGCAACAACCTACACAGGCTCTTATATACAGTCACTTCCCCATTGCTATTTTTCTTAGCAGATTAATGAACAAGTTAAAGTGGTAGTGTGTAAGATTATGCAACTAGAAGTATTTTAACACCTCCTGTGTTAGGCATTTCCATGTTAGGAGTGTACTGTACATGAGTAATATTTGAGCACAATAAGTGTCACCATGAAATCCCTCAGGTTTAAAGAAACCACTTTCAGCAGTATTCACTACACCTTAAATGGTTTCAACCAAATGTTCTCTCTAATTTTGTCTCTACTTAGGTTGAACTCAACAGTGGAGTGTATTCCCTACCACCTCCAACTGTCCTCTGAGAACGCTTTGGAACTAATTCAACAGTATCCTGCCACAAAGCCTATAGATAAAACCTACTACTGATTACTTTTTTGTAGTGCGTCTTGGTGCTAGCCTCGAGCTAAAAGTTCCATGCTACTATGCTGAATCCTTGACCTCACTGATCTCATGTATGACATTGTGGCGGATTGTTCGGACAACGTCCCTACGCGCTACCTGGTGAATGACACTTGTGTTCTGAGTGGGAAGCCCTTAGTGTCTGCTAGCGCCCTGAGGATGGAAGGACAGGTAAGGCGTACCTGTGAGGGCAAGGCTGTAGGTAGCTTAGGCTTATCTCAGTGTCTGTAATGTGATTCCATGTTTGTGTGTGGGTTCTTACGTCTAGCTGACTGTATATAACTACCATGGAGGCCCCTGTTACAGATGTCTCTACCCAGTGCCCCCGCCCCCAGAGACGGTGACCAACTGTTCAGATGGAGGGGTTTTGGGAGTGGGTGAGTCATCTGTTTCTTGTACCTTCACCTTGCCCAAAGCTACCAACACTGTAAAAGCAGATTGTCTTTAACTGATAGTAAAATGCTAATTTTTTCTTTCAGTTCCAGGGATAATGGGCTGCTTACAAGCATTGGAGGTCCTTAAAATTGCTTCAGGGCAAGGCTGTATCCTTTTGTTTCCCAGTCATAACGCCCACTTTAACATGATTTGGCTATTATGCATTCATGTGTCAGATTATTTTTACTCAGTGATCTACTAGTAGCTCTACTTCTACTACTGAAGAAATGCGTTGTTGTAAAGTTGATTCATTATTAGCAAAACAATTCTGAAAAGGAGTGTTTCTTTTCAAGGCCATGTCTACCTAATACTGTATATACCCGAATATAAGACGATACTGCTTATAAGACGACCCCCCATTTTCCAGACTTATTTTTGGGAAAAGAGATTTTTGTGGAAAAAAAATCTGGTTTTCAACA
>JAODLI010010282.1:0-25937 GCA_027575585.1 Percopsis omiscomaycus | reverse complement strand
TATATATACAGTACCAAATCCAAAGTTTGGACACACTTTCCTATTTAAGTGAATGGGAAAGTGTGTCCAACATTTTGCCAGGTACTGTAGATATCATATATATGTAATTCTGAATTATGTCTGTCACCACATTAATGTTACCTTAATGTTTGAATGCCATAATTAATATTTATTTTTGTGTTTTTTAAGCACTCTGACTGAAGGCAGGCCAGAGGTTCTTCATAGGTTCTTCAGTTCATGAAAATAAGCAGTCGCAGATTGTTCTGCTCAGCCACACAACCGCCGATTTTCCTTAGTTTCAAAATAATTGTATTTGCTTATTTAATTGTATTGGTTTATTTAGTTCTTTTTCCTGTTTTGCCCTGGTGCCTAGAAAAGTGTTGCCTACCGTTTTGTATTTTCATTCCTTTGGATCTTCCCCCACCCAGTGTGCAGTGGGGATCCCAGTGCGTAGTGTTGGACCCAGTGTGCATAGGCTACAGTAGTAACCAGCTAGGCTACACTGGGCCCTTATAATAACAGGCATATCCACATCATTATGTCCCAAGTATTTACCAGCAACTGTTTCCTGGCCTATTGGGTTTCTAACTGTGAAATAAATGCTATCTATTTTTATACGCAAGGCTCTGTCCGTCCTTCCTTGGACACCCTGTGTGTGGATTTAAATTAAAAAGGTTAAACTCCAATATATAGGGTCTGTGTCTCTCAACTCAATGAGAGTGCCATTGTCATACACTAATTTTAAGACTGGTCATATGAATATACATAAAAAACACCATCGTTTTAAGATACATTTACAGTTTTTCACATGCTGTATTTTGTAGTTTCTAATGCTTTGTGTCCTTTGTGTTTAAGATTTGCACTTAGGGCCACCTTAGCTAATGTCATAACTCGTGGTTCACCTGGCTTTTCATGACAACAACGGCATAAATCTACCGTTAAGCCTATAACGCTCTCTAAGGACATTTAATAATGCTGTTATAATGTGTTGGAATTCATATAAAACATAAACCCTATGAAATCTGAGGCAAGTAAGTAAAATGTTTTATTAAGTATAACTAGGAATAATGGAAAGATAAAAGGAAATAAGAGGAAGAAAGGTAATGTAAATAAAACATTCCTCCATTTCTATATTTGTTTTATGGCTGGTGTGACAAGCTAAAACCAGTGTGAATCCAGTTTAAGGCCTTATATTTAACATGATAATCCCACATAAACAAATTTATCTTGGTTTACTGCTGGCCAGGTTCCAAAATGAGTCAGTGAAACCTCCTCTGTTTCTGGGGCGACTCACCAAATCCCAACTCACTTTCTTGACAAAACTTTTATCTTTGTGATGTTTTTCTTTTCAACTTTCAAAATCGTATTCTCTCTGAAGTCTGTTGGCTCTGTTTTCCATCTCACTTTTCTCTCTTTGTCTTTCAACATTCTCTTGCTCTCTCTCTCTTTTCTGCATCTACTTGATTTTTTTCTGGCTCTCACACTCTCCTCTCTGAGTGGCTGAGTGTGTTCTGCTTTGTTAAAATACCCCTCAGCTTGCTGAGATCATGTGGGCAGGGGGCCAAAAAGGCCAAGCGGTCATACGGTTGGCATTGAACCGTGACCACACGGCCTGTGCAAAATAGGTATTTTAAATGATGTCATTTTAAACGATAATATTGCCGGAGAGACATAACTCACTGTTTTACACGCAAGTCAAAGTCAAGCAGTGAGTTTGTTTTGCTATAGGTGTTTTGTTTTTAAAGTTTTTTTTTGTAGGCATAAATTGACATTTTTCAATTATTTAATGTGCTGATGCAGACATTATTTTATGGTGAAATATAAACTTTTATTTGCTATTAGCTCTATAAATTGATTATCCTAATCACTAATGAAACGCAAAGCATAACATGAGACCTCTTAGATTGGTCATTATAAATGTCTTTGTACTGGATAGTACACTAGCTGTAGGTGCTTATTCAGAAATTCAAGTAATATGAATGGACAGGGGGCTGGACTCCCAGCCGTAAGGTCATGGGTTTGAGCCCCAGTGTCGGCTTACCTGTAAGCATCCTTGAGCAAGATGCCTAACCCCTACCTGCTCCATGTAATAGAACAATGTAATTGTAAGTCGCTTTGGATAAAGGCGTTTGCTAAATGATGTAACTGTAATATTTTGGCTTTAAACATAACATTTGTTGAGAATTACAACTACATATAAGTGCTGTGCGTTGACAACAATCACAATCACAGTGCTGACTGGCTTTCAGTCCTCAGCAAATCTCATTCAGTATAGCTACTGTATCAGTGTCTCTAGACTGAATCAATGTTCGTAGGTTTTTTTACAGGTGTTTACTTTTCCTTTAAAAGAGAAAGTTTACTTTCCCTTTAGAGGAGAGTTTAAAAGAGAAGCTTTACTTTTCCTTTAAAATGTAAAGGAAACTACGGCCGGGCTGACTCCACATCCTACTCGAGGAAAATGACAAGGACTGTTTGTGATAGCGTGGATGTCAACATTTGTTGTTTTCCTCTGTGAGGCAGAACGGCATCATATAGGAATAATAGAATGGGACTTAAAAAAGCACTTAGTTGCATCTTTTGACCAAAATGTCTGTCAGTTTATCCAGTGCAGCTCAATTGTATAGACTCCTGCAACAATAACAATACACTGGGTGGTACACAAGAAATGGCTTGAGAGTCAATAGCACAGTGGTGAAAAAAAGCAGGGTAAACAGGTTTAGCTAAGCCACTATTTATCTGTCAGTCAGTCAGGTTTAGTAATATAATAATATTAGATTGCTGTTGTTATGAACATTCTTTAAACAGACAAGCCAAAAGAGGAATCATAAAAAGATAGATAAGCCAAAATCATCCTCCGCATTACATTTTCTTCTCCTCTTCTTATCTTTGTGATACCATTACATCTTGTGAGTGTGCTACCTCTATAATAATGTGTATGTACTGTTTGTGTGAGAGTTAGGTTTGTGTGTACATTAGTGTGTCAATGTTAGACAAAGACTCACTGTAAACTGCGGGGCAGATATCCCAGCCTCCACTCTGAGCCCCTTAAATTACCATTATGTTTATATTAGCAGTGCTTATGAACATTATCCTAAATAAAGTTTTATTTATACTTTGTCTATGTTGGTTTTTCACTTATTCATGCACATATTTGAATTGGTGACTCAGTTGCCATTTTAAACTTTCGCTTTAAAATGGAAAGTAAACTGAGGGCGGGCTGACTCCACAGCCTTCTAGAGGAAAATGACAGGACTGTTATAATATTATCTATAATAACAGTATATATTTTAATATTATATTAAATAATAACTGACCTTAGCCTTTGTAGCACTTGTTTCTCATTTGCCTGAACAACAGCCAATGTGATGCTAAAACACCTGATATGCCTATTTGGTTAGAAACGTGTTTTCAAACTAGGGCTTTCTTCCCGATTTCTCGATACAAGCATACAATTGTGTTAAATTATTAGGGAATTCAGACACGCACAATATTATCTTTTCCTCCATTTTGCCTTCTGTGCCTGGTTGGCTGCGTCATTTTTATTGGCCATGCGGGTAGTCGCAGCTGGGTGTAATAGCCAATAGGAAGTGCCTAAGATACAATACTGTTAATGGCCACTAGGCAGCTAGCTACAGTAAATAACTATCTGAATGATAATTGATCTTTTAATATACAATGTAAAATACAAAAGTACATACCTTTTGGGTAACTAAGTAAGTTTGCGAAAACACACACATATTTACAAATCGCACGCATGCCTTTTGTTTGTTGTGGTCCTGTGAGTGTTTGGAGTCTCCTCATAATTATACTGCCCCCTCTGGCCAATGAGTGCACACTACCCTGTTAACTAAGTATAGTTAAAAAAATGTACAGTGTAGTATTTACCCCTGGCACTGGGATTTCATAGATACTGACTATTGATTATTACAGTTTATAGCAATTGCACAGGCAATTCTGCTTTAAGGGTCATATTAATTTGTACCAGAGGGTGGGACGGAAAATTAACAACATATGCTCCAGTCTCTTAGTCTGTGTGCATCCATGAGGATTTGTGACGCAGTCCCCCATGAAAGTTGAATGCTTACTGAGGAAATTGGAGTTCTGAGGAGAGTCCACAAGACAGGCAGACATGTAAGTGTTCATTTTGAGCCTATGTACCAGCACAGTACATATTGCCAAGAACAACAGCAACTGCAAAGAACCTTAACATAAACACACTCACACATCTTGTGTTATGTAACTGTGTGTGTGTGTGTGTGTGTGTGTGTGTGTGTGTGTGTGTGTGTGTGTGCCATTTCCAAAGAGCGCACACATTTGACCAAACTTACTTGCTCATGTACGTACACAAACACACACACACGCAAACACACACACACACAAACACACACACACTACTTTTACACTACCAGCTTTATTTACAGGCGCATAGGAGCACTGCAGGCTCCATTAGGCGTATTTATACTCCCTCTAATAGCACTTGAAGCAAAGAGGCCATGAGTTACAGGCACACACGTAATACTGAACCAGGAGAATGTGGTGAAAGACAGAGAACATACACTTGTGCACAGTGTTCCAGTTTCAGGTGCCCTGAAGATTTGTCAGTAAAAGGAATTCACAGCAAGAGGGAGTGGCTGCAGGATGGGCACACATACATACTATATACATAAACACACACACACACACACACACACACACACACACACACACACACACACACACACCTTGACACGACGGGGGAGTTTTTAAATTGAATGTTACACTGCCACAGGGTCATGTGGCTACGGTAAATGAAAACACACGCACGCAAACTCACGTGGACACACAAATACACAAATAACGTGCACACACGCGAGCGCAACAGGCCCTTTTTTTTTTTTTAAGCGAGCCCTTTCATCATTTGGTTTTATCTAGCATGTTCTAACACAGACTAACATTTGCAAGTTCATGTTTCCTGAGGTAAGTTTGACTGGCTGATTGGGAAGTGGTAGACTACTCACACACTAAAGTAACAATCTACAAGTTTATAAATGTACAGTAGCCCTATTCGCCTATGCTTTCCGTTATGTTACAATTACAGGTCATTTAGCAGACGCTTTTATCCAAAGTGTTTGCTAAACAGCATTTACATGCTGCTGTTACATGCTAAGCAACAATTACATGGTGCTATTACATGGAGCCCGTAGTGACGCAGGCATCTGGCTAAAGGATGCTTACAGGTAGGCCAACTCTGGGGCTTGAAACACAAATATATATATATATATATATACACACACATCATATGCACATATACACATATACACACACACTGCCTGTACCTTCGCCCTAGTGACTACCTGGTTCCGATCCCCTGCCCGCACCACTACGATAATGCCCGCTGTCTTTGGACATTTAATACCTTCTTCGGGAGTTAACCTTCCCTCTTGTCCTAGTCTGCGTTTGGGTTCTACTTACCTCGTCTCGCAACATACACAACTGCAAGTTGCCCGTCCACTGACATTCGCCTGAATCATTGCGTGAAATTAAGATTTCCTGAAAGAGGAAATAATTAAGTATATCCAGAACATAGTCCATGTACCTTTTGTATCTTAAACAGCTGCAGTATCATGTCTGAACATGAATCAAGTCAGCAACAAAAAGGCAGTGGAACCGGTCAAACAGTATAATGATCTGTCTTACATTTCATCAATAGTGTCTTCAGTATTTGGCTGCAAAAAGGGCCATGCCATGTTTAGAGAGACAGTATATGGCGTCAGCCCAAACACGTCACTCTGTAGTGTAAGGTAAACGGCAGGTTTAACAGAGGACAAGTAACAGGGATTACCTGAAGATTAGTGTTGGTATGCTGCTGTTCTTTGTTGTTCAGCAACAGAATACAGCTTACCTGCTTACTATTTAGTCATAAACAGACACGCTTGGATCTCTAAAACGTAACATTATCACTGTTTACATGCATATAAGTAAAACCATTATGCAGTTTATGTTGAATGATATATAGTATCTCATCAAAAATCCTCGCCAATAGTCAACATCATGATTCTTTGTTAGACAACACAGTAAGAAAGAGCTGTGTTTTGCTGAGCCTTGTTGAAATCCTGCTGTAATAACAAATAAACGTCCAAGCATCAAAATGCACAGAATCCATTCAAGCCAACAGCCTGATTGCGATCCATTATAAAGCCATTGCCTGTGCCATGCTCCAAAAACACAGGCTCAGTTACTGTGGTCATTAAAGAGAAAGCAAGCACAAATGAAATTCTGAATAACTGCCATAACTGTAACACACATTTTCATTGTGTGTGTGTGTTTTGTACATTCAGATCCTGTTATTATTTTACCATATAGATTCAGCATCTGGTTTTCATTTGTGTTGTGTAGAGATGATGGTGATTGTGGTTTTTGTACGCCAAGTTTCTTTTTTTTTTGCCTCTCCAGTGCTCTAGTTTGTGTTCGTGCAGCTAAAGCAGTGTGTGCGTGTGTGCTGGGTGTGAAATAAAGTGACAGCGTTGTAATGCTTCAAGCCACTGTTGGCGTTCGTCCAGCCGTCCTTCCACAGAGGAAGAGCAGAGCAAGAGAAGGAAACTGTGGCTTCTCTTCAGTCAGAGGCAGACATGACTCTTTCTAGAGGTCTTCCTTTCTCCGCTACGTGTGTGTCCGTCGACACAACAAGCAGTAATGAGAAAGCAGGGCAGAGAGCGAAAGGAAGGAGGAAGGGATGGAAGAAAGAGAGTGAATGAAAAGGAGTGAAAATCCAAGAAGAGTGAAGGAAAAAAAAGAAAAACTGAAAAAATTAAAGAATAGAACAAAATAAAATAAAAGAACGAATATAAACAAAGATGGTACATTTTTCAGTGTAAGGCGTATTTTATTTCTCATATAAACAAAGAAATCAAGGAATAAAAGAATGAATCAAGCAAGAAAGAAAGTATTTAGTATCCTCTAACACTGTATCATGTGTCCTGGGAGAATTAGCAGTAATGTTAGCCCAACCAGAGTCCAAACGACGATGACTCCTCTGGCAAGGCACTGCACATTATAAAGGAAGTCTGGTGGATTTCAACAGTCGCTAATATCTGTTACTGTTTAACAGATGTGTGGTCTGGTTCCCGTGCATGCACGCACACCCGCTATCACTCACACACACGCGCACACATCCTGACAGGCACAGATGTGCGCATGTATGCAACCTGGTGCAGATTCACACGTACAGACACATACACACACACACACACACACACACCCCCACACACCCCCACACACACACACACACACGAAGACATCTTGTACAGTGTCAATGAATTTATGCACAAACACGAACACACACACACGGTTACATAATGGCACACAGCTATTGAATCACAGTGTATTCACATACACTGCGATCCATACAGATGTTTTAGGAGGCATAGGAGGTGACAATGGAGTGATGTTACCATATTAAAAGTACACACATAGCCGGCGCTCTCGAATGAATCAACCCGAAAGATCTTTGAAATACAGTTCTGCATCGGTCTTATCCCCTTGTGAGCGAGCCTTTTGTTTGTTCAGACTGTTTGTTCGGGAAAACATTTGGTGTTTCTGCAGTGATGGTTCGATTAATCATTCATCAACTCTGCATTTTGTAACAGACACCATAAAGACAAAGTTATCGCCAGAGAGAGAGAGAGACTGAAAGCCCTCAATGATGACAGAGGATTGACTCGGGGAACAAACAAAACCCTGACACACAGACATGTACAGGCCGACAGACATGTGCGCATACAGTATATAAACAGGTATGCATGCGTGTTGCATGTTCTTTCTCTGAAACGTACACATAAGCTTCCATGCACTGACGCGCTCATGCACTCAGATGCTGGCATGCGCACACACATACGCCACTAAGCTTTTAAAGTGAGTTCTTCTCTCACTGGTACCATATGATTTGCGGTGGAATCTCGAAATTGGTTTCTGAAGAAAAAAAAAGAACTTGAATCCTCCAGAGGCCAAACAGACTTATATTGTGGCTAGGAAGGAATGGAGAGATGGAGGAAATGGAGGAACAACAAAGTTTTTAAAAAGAAAGAGGGTTGGATGGGGGTGTAAAGTAGAGAAACAAAATAACATAGTGAGTAGTTCTAAAAGAGAGCATAAAAAACGTTGTGAGGAAATGCATTTCTATGACTAGCTACTGTGTCTCTGTTGTTTGCTAACTCATTCATTTCATATTTTATGACTGTCTACCGACATTTGTGTCTTGTTTTTCTTTGTTGGTGAAAACGCTTTGGTTAGCGATGGCATGCACAGAATGTTTCACAAGGAATCTCATCCTAAACTTAACATTTATCGAGCAAGATAAATGTTAGAGACGAACCCGAGAATGAAAGGAGATTTATTGTGCTTATAATAGACCCTTTTCACAGTGACTTTTCTGAGTCACATATGAGCAAAACATTCGGATTTGGGTCACTTTGGCCTGCAGTCTGAACCTAGCCTAAATGAGCAGTTGAAGTCCATGTCATGTTCAGCCTCTTTTATTATATGACATTTTTTAATTATAACTCCAACTAACTTAAAACCGACTTAATCAGCCAAATAAAGAGGTAAAAGTGTGAATTAAGATTTCTCTGTTTAAAGACTAGACAGAAAAAAAGTGTACCCTCATCGGTAGCGCTTTAGGGTCACTGTGAAAAGGGTCTATTTAGCAATCACTATTTAGCAATCATCTAATGTCTAATATATACATGTTCTAGGCTTTACAGATATAAAGATACTGCTGATTTTTTGGATTATACCTGTTTCTGAAACTATTTTTTAATAGTGTGCTGTGCACTGGCTTGCAGCCACCTCACACCCAACGCACCCGGGCACCGCACCTATCTTTGCTAAATTATTCAACATTTACACCTGTGGGGAGGGTTTCAAGTTTGGCGTGATTTGGATTTTGGCTTGTCATTGTTTGTGCTTGTCACTATGTATGTATATGTGTGGATTAAACGCCAAACGAGTGTCGTTCGCAAAGCCTTTGTGTATAGAGTTTACTTTCCTGTGTTTCCAGTTCCTCGCTTCAGTCTGCACTTGCACTTGCACTCGTCCCGTCTACACACTGCATTAGCAGAGTACACACACACAGCTGTAGTACTCTTGACGTTATGACTATCTAAATATTATGGAACATCACTGGAAATTCTTATTTTCTTTAATCATTTCACTCACCTTGAGTGCTAAGCCAAAATCCATGCTTATGGCAACTCTGGATTCATTTGAAAAATTCTAGATTGATGTTATTACTAGATGTCTACCTTCTTATGCTTATTTTCTTTTCCTTAGAAATGTTGTATTGACAAACTGAGTTGGCAAAAACACCGTAAACACATCATTTAAATCAGCCAGAAGATTTTCCTGTGAAGACATGTTCTAAACAGCCACGTTACCTAAATCTTGTTTTCATGAAATGCATGTAGGTGCCATGACTGTTGTCACTGTGTGATGCAAAGTAGAATGTGTATTGTCACCTTAAAATAATTGTAATTTCTCACTACTTCAGCAACTGTTTATTCGCTCTCAAATATTTGATCCCTAATCCATTTAAAGCTGCGTAAAATAACATGGCAAATTGGCAGCCTCTCTGGTCACGAGACGTAAATACACATTGTTTGTATATTTTTAAAACTTGTGATATTTTATTACAGTAGACCCTGCAGAAATAGTTGCAGAAATTACTTTAGCATTGTGTCTGAACAGAGTGCTGAGTCAATTACTCATACAGTATTTTACTTGTACTGTATGCAAACTGAATCATTTCCTTTGTGCGACACAGGAAGTGGAAAGTACAATGCCACTGTACTTTCTATTTACTTGCCAATGTATTGTACAATCGAGTATCGGCACAGGGTCTCATGCTATCCTGTTGATTTTATTGGGGCTTGGAAAGACCAATTACAATACCAATAGCAATTAAAATAAAAAGATAACCAACAGAGCTTTTATTAAATTAAAATGTTCATGGTTGTTAAAGCAATAGAGAAATTTTTTTCAGCCTCATGGCTCAATGGCTTCAATGTAGTTCCTCACACTGATTGCTTGGCATAAAATAATTCCATATAAATTATAGACAGTATATTCATTCTGGTACCATAAATGAGTGATTATTTCATCCCAAACAATCTCTGTGTGGACTTATATTGAGGTAATTAAGTTAAGTCACAGATTCAAGAGTTTAACCAAAGTTCAATATTGTGATATACAGAAACAATTCCTTGACTTTGGCTTGCATCTTTGTGTCTGTGATGAATGGGTTTCAGAATGTCTGTACTGTGGCATTCTGATTTATTCGAGCTTGGACATGTTGTCAGGACATTATCCAAAAGTTTCTTACTATACATTTCTGATTGCCTCCAGTGTGCGAGGCGGGCTGCTGAAGGCACCCTACAGGGCAAGTCTTAGGGAGTCTGAGAGTGGTTGACCACAGGAGATTCCTGCCAAGCCATTGTCATGTAAAAACAACCACTGCATTCCTCACGCTGCAGTATCAGTGCTGAGCCAGGGTGGAAAGTTACTGGCTTGTGGCCCATATGCTTTCCCCAAGTTTTGTTCAAATATAACAGAATATAGCATGTCATTATTTTGTAAACTTGCAAAGGTGCTGTTACTCTAAAGTATACCAAAATTCAGAATATGATGCATTGTGCAGTTCTATCATTGCAGAGAAACTCTACTGTGAACTGATCCGTATAATCAGATAATGTCCACATAACAATATTTCCATGTTATCTAGCAAATCAATCAATCCAAATAGTTTGAAATCCATTGAGTTATCTCAAAGCCCGAGAATTTCCCACTTTCTTGCCACTAAACCAGTATAAAGAAACATCTATAGGACAAGATGAATACAGGGAATGAGAGCATGGAGTCACAGTATAAGTCTGACATAATGAGATGAGGGCACCCTGGGCATGCCTAATGGTAAATCAGGGCCGGATAAAAGAATGGTTAAGTAATAAATCATTCCTATTGACAATATGCAATTTGTATGTGTTCCTTTGAGCTCAGCATTTAACCCCCTGTGGAGGTGTGGGCGTGGTTTAGCGCTGTCTCTATGGGAGAGAGAGAGTGTTGGGGTCGAGGTGGGGACTCTTGGAGATTGGGAACAGGTGTGGGGAAGGGGCAATCAGCTGTCCCTTTTATAAACAGTCTGGCAAAGGGGAGAGGACTGTCAAACCTCCTGTGTCGCGTATACTGATGCATAAAGACCCTGTGAATAAACGATTCAGTCAAGCTCTAGCCTAAATGGAACCTGTGCGTGTAGCGTGACCTTTGATACACCCCCCCAATTGGACACTTTTGTCTAGAAGACTGTAGACAGCAGTGTGGCTCTTGCATATACCCAGGGGTCAGAGAACATTATTCGAAATAGGGCAGGATAGTCTAGTGGTTAGGATGGTGGACTTCTGGCCTGCCTGTGAACATCCTTGAGAAAATCACTGTAAGTTGTTTTGGATGAAAGTATCTGCTAATCAGATTTATTTTTTCTTTCTTTCCATATCTTGTATTATATACTGTATATCCTGTTCTCCCCAGCATTTTGGCACAGAACAATTCGCTAAGCAAAACTTTCCCTGAATAAATATATGTCGATGTTGTGTTTGTGTGTTCTAGAGTTCTCCATTAACCTGGGATTCAAACCTATGACCTCTCCGGTTCTATTTCCACCCCTCTGTGCCAGCCCTCTCGGCTTGGTGTCCACTTGAATGAGAACCCCTATTTCTTAATTGCTGCTGTTGGCATTAGCTGTACCACGCAGGACATGGAAACTAAATATCGTCCGGTGCCTGTTTTGCGTATATAGCAGTGTTTATAAGCCACTGGTGGAGAGTTTACTAGTTTTTTCTGTTCTGTTATGAATTGCACGTACTGTACTAGTGGTTTATTTTCCAATAGTGAAAAGGTCTTTTTCAGGTCAATGTGAATGTGTTGTTGTGTGATAATCATACATACATACAGTCTTACAGTACACTAATCCTATATACAGTAACATGAAATGATGATACACCCTGATTTGAACATGACTGGGTTGAATTATTTGAGATTTTCAGATCTCAGATAGAACTGTAATTGGGCTAAATTTCCTGCCTGGAGTCCAAATCAGATACTGCAAGTTTGACATTATGCAAACGCACAGGGGTGCTTTGTGTTCACTGAGGGCCCGTTCATATATCACTTTGGATATCAGTCAGAGCCACCCGCTGTCTCCAACTGTATATCTTTTCAGGTATACAGGGGGTCAAGCCATTTCAATCTTTTAATACATACAGATACACTTCCCTCTCTCTGGAGCCATCTTACTCCCATTTGTCTTTCTCATGTGAACAGAGCCTGTTGGAAACAGTGAACACTCAAACACTCTGCCCATTCACGAAATCAAATTGAATCTCTTTCATGTAATTGCTTGGTGCTGTGTACTGCCAGGTGTTTATTTGAATTGAAAGGGCCTTGAGTACGTTCACTGTAACGGAGATCTCATCATGTCACCCCTGCCTGTCAACCCACCTTTCCTCCACATCTGCCCCTTCTCAATCCATGAAAGGACCTCAGCAGTGACGGGTGTAGCTTGTTTTGACACTAGCTAAGATCACATACCCTACTACACTGTAGAGAAATAGGATTTCATTTTTTACGTCACTTGTATACCTTGTTGCCTTAAAGGTGCATGTAGGATTCAGGGGGATCTATTAGCAGAATATAGTATTCATAATTATGTTTTCATTAGTGTATAATCACCTTTAACATCGAATAGTTGTGTTTTCCTAAGTCTACAATAAGCCCTTCATATCTACATAGGGTCCTCTTCCACGGGGCCCGCCAGGTTGCGCCATCATGTTTCTACTAGAGATGCACAATACTTCTTGTTGGTACTCGTATTGGGCCAATACTGCATGGTAAA
This sequence comes from Percopsis omiscomaycus, assembly GCA_027575585.1. Classification (NCBI taxonomy): domain Eukaryota; kingdom Metazoa; phylum Chordata; class Actinopteri; order Percopsiformes; family Percopsidae; genus Percopsis; species Percopsis omiscomaycus. The sequence continues at coordinate 13,018 of JAODLI010010282.1, read as the reverse complement.
TACTCGGACTTGGTATCGGCATCATAATTTTGTTGTAATATAGTAATTTACCAACAGGTGTCACTGTTATATGTTCATCTAGTATTTCACTATAGCTCTGTTATTTCTTCTTCGTTGTTTCTTCTTTGTTATAAAAGGCAAAGGGTTTAATAAAAAGTACGGTGATACTTCAACAGGTTATGGGCCCAGAGCTTCGATAAAGCAAAGAAGAGGAATTTATTTTTTAGTATGTGAAATAGACAGTGTTGTGGAACTCACAATGGAGGATAAACTATTTACTGGGCAACGTGGAAATTTCCAATGGAACATTTGATGAAAGCTAAAGGACTATGGGGCATGGTGATGGAGACTGACTACGTGGCAGAAGAAGCAAATGCACAGGCAAGAGCAGAATTTGAAAGACGGAAAGAAAAAGCATTTTCTGTTTTGGTGCTGAATGTGAGTACGCCCCAGTTGTACCTGATAACAAGCTGTAAGACCCCTAAGGAAGCGTGGGACATGCTAAAAGGACATTTTGAGAGAGATACTCTTGCAAAAAAGCTGTTTCTAAAGAAAAAATACTTCAGATGTGAAATGAAGGAAGGAGAAAACATAACTGAACATTTGAAACGAATGAAGGAGTTAACTGACCAGCTAGGGGCAATAGGTGCGGTGATTGAAGAGGAGTACCAGATTGTAATGCTGCTGGGTAGCTTGCCACCAAGCTATGCTACAATTGTCACTGCACTGGAAACTAAGTTAGACAGTTTAACGCTGCAGTTTGTTCAAGAAGCAATAATAAATGAAGAACAAAGCAAGTGTCTGCTGATGATAATTATGGCGGTGCTATGTCCAGTGGTGCTGCGTCTGGTGGTGCGTCAGCGATGTCAACACAAGTTCGTAGTGATATGCAGGCTAACTCTAAGGCAGTGAGAGCTGACAGACCCAGCTCGTGTGAGTCACATGAAAGTGTTTGGTTGCGTAGCCTATGCACATGTCCCAGACACAGAAAGAAGAACACTGGACAAGAAGGCTGTGAAGCTTCTTTTCGTGGGATATGCCAACAATGCCAAGGGTTATCACTTGTTCGACGTAGAAAAAAGGAGGTTTTTAATTCGTCGGGATGTGATCTTCAACGAGTCAGACTTGAAACAAGAAGTGGACATTGCTTGTTCGGAGAACTAAGTTATCAAGAAAACTGACGAGATTGAGGCTGTAAAAGGGGAGGATGAAATGGTAAATGAGGAAGAGGGTGCTGCTGAATCCACGGCCAAAAATTTGCCTTCTGAACCTCCTGTTGCTAGAGGAGGTGGTAGAATCAGAAAACCGCCTACGAGATATGGTTATGATGAGTTTGCCGACCTGGTGACTGTTGATCATTATGCTAGTGTTTGTGTTGCAGTACCAAGCACACTTAAAGAAGCAATGAGGAGTCCTAATGCAAAAGAATGGCAGGAGGCGGCTGACTTGAAATATGAATCATTGCTGGAAAATGAGACGTGGGATTTAGTGAAATTACCCAAGGATCGGAAGGCCATAGGATCGAGATGGGTGTTCAAAGTCAAGCATCACAGTGACGGACGAGTGGAGAGATACAAGTGCGGACTTGTCGCTAAGGGGTACTCACAGAAATATGGTGCCGACTACGATGAAACTTTATCACCCGTGGTACGTTTTAGCTCAATTCGTACGTTGCTGTCCTTCGCTGTACATGATAACATGGATGTGCATCAGATGGATGTGGTAACCACATTTCTAAATGGACAACTAGATGAGGAAATCTATATCGAGCAACATCAGTCCAGGGGAGGAAAGTTTGGTGTGTAGGCTGAAGAGGTCAATATATGGACTGAAGCTGTCCCCTTGCTGCTGGAGAAAAACTTTCACAGAGTTCATGAAGAACATTGGTTTTAGAGTACATCAGACCCGTGTGTGTTTGTGAGATCTCGACAAGAGCTGGAGATATTAGCTGTGTATGTTGACGATCTAATTCTGATCACAGAGTCGATGGAAAGCATGGAAGAGCTGAAACTCACTCTTCTGAAGCGCTACAAGATGAAGGACATGAGAGAACTGTCATATGTCTTGAGAATATCTGTCATCCAAGACAAAAAAAACTGTAGTCCTTCATCAGAAGCATATATAACCATAGATGCAATGGATTTGCATCATGAATACCATACTTTTGAAGAATGGCTTTAATGTAATATTACATTGAAGCCATTCTTCAAAAGTATGGTATGCATGATGCAAAGTCTATGGTAGGTAGTCTACTGTATGCTGGGATGGCCACACGACCTGACATACAGGTAGCACCAGCAGTGAGCATTGTGTCAAAGTTAAATGCATATCCAAGTGTTTCACATCTGACTGCGGTAAAGAGAATTCTACGATACTTGAAGGGAACACTGAAACTCGCTCTCAAGTATGAGCGGTAAGAGTCTGGAACTTTGGTCAGTTTCTCAGATGCTGACTAGGCTGGAGACCAGGACGATCGTCGCTTCACAACCGGTAATGTGTTCCTACTGGGTGGAGGAGCGGTGAGTTGGCTCAGCAAGAAACAGTCAACTGTTGCACTTTCAACAGCGGCTGAGGCTGAGTATGTTGCACTTAGCCAAGCAGCTCAGGAATGTGTCTAGCTTAAACGACTACTGAGTGATCTTGGAATGGATGCAATGGCTCCTTGGACAACCAAGGAGCCATTGCAATCGCAAAGAATCCAGTTGATCATTGAAGAACCAAGCACATTGACATTCGCTACCATTACATTCTTGAATGTGTGCAGAATGGAAAAATACAACTGCAATATTGTCCCACAGATGACATGAAGGAAGATATCTTGACCGGAGTGAGATTTCATTTAATTCTGTTTAGTCTGATCTTAAATGGGACTGTGTTTAGTGTTGTTAGACTGTGTTTATTGTTAATATGTTAAGGTGTAAAACTATTATGGATAATTTTTGTGATAATATGATTGTCTAAGAAATGGTCCCATTGAAAATTAAGTGGGAGTGTTGTAATATAGTAATTTACCAATAGGTGTCACTGTTATATGTTCATCTAGTATTTCACTACAGCTATTATTTATTCTTCGTTGTTTCTTCTTTGTTATAAAAGGCAAAGGGTTTAATAAAAAGTACGGTGATACTTCAACAGGTTATGGGCCCAGAGCTTCGCTAAAACAAAGAAGAGGAATTTATTTATACACAGAATGGAATATGCCAAAGCAATAAAATGTTACCACGTCAGTGTCAAAAATATACACTATGCCTCCTAGTATTGGAGAAGCAACACAGTCAGAAACCCTACCTTGGCTTCCACAGCTTGAACATTTCTATCAGCACCATGCAAATACTGTTGACATAGCAGTATATATTTTTCTACAGTGTGGGATACTAACTAGCCTACTAACTAGGCTACAATTGTAGAAAAAGTATTTTTTTTTGGTGTTTTCAGAACTATATAAGACAAAAATATCAAAGGATAGTGAACTTGAGTGATGTCTTCGAACAGAAAAATATATATAGTTAATAATGAAAGTTATTCATATTAAAATAAATTGAACATGTGGTCTAAATCTACATAGCTTTATCATCTGCAATGCCAGTTGTCCAATAAATCCCTTTAATACCAAATTACGACCTTCAATCAACCATATTTATAAGAAAACGTAGTGGCAATAGGAATTTACCATTGCCACTATTAGATTGCATTGGGTTTATCTTTATTTCATTTTACATGTGGGTTACATGTGGGTGCTACTAACCAAAAGCAGCCCTGTAGCCTATGGCGGTTCTTGCTGAATAACAGAAGATACTGGCACAGGCATACCAGTGTAACATCCACTGCCACTGCCACCAACACACCGCCAGCCCCGCCCCCTAGATTACCTTCTCGTAAATTATTGTTCCCTTCATGGTTTGGTAAATGAATTGCCATTTTAATTTTGAATTTCCATTTGAATAAATAGACCAAAAATCCATGGCAATATGAAATGCAATTCAAATGTAATTTAAATTTTTAATCAAAATATTTCAAACAGAATTGACGATTACCCCTTAGTGGTTCCTTTGTCTACCCTGTTGTTCCTCCCCGTCCCATGGGTTTTGTTCTTCTGGTCATCATTCTTCCTGTTATCTACCCTGGCCTGTTCCCCTAGTTAGGGATCTTGTATTAGCACCCTGACTACTCTGACACCGAACGCCTGCCCTGGATTCTGTCTACTGCCTAGGCTATTAACTATATGGCCAGTACCTTTAATAAACATCCCTCACTTGGGTTTCTATTATCCTGTGTCTCCTGGGTCATGACAAACAGAAAGGAGCAGAAGGGAAGCATTTGAAGATTTAACAGCTTACAGATTCAGACCCTTGTACCGTAGATCCAGAATGACTTTAAGCTATCTGTAATTTTACACAACCATTTCCAGAAGACATGGGACAAGCTTCCAACTGGGGTCAGCCGGTGGGGCTTTAAATGACAAGCATTTGATAGTGAAGATGTCATGAAATAGCACCAATACTGAGATATCTCATTTCTCCATTGTGAAAGAATGTGGCGGCATATATACCTCTTAAGCACAGCTACAGAGAGAGAGGAGAGTGAGAGAGAATTCTTTAAGTGCAGTGTGTGCAGTGAGTTTAGTCTTGAAGACAGAGCTTTAAACACTACCACATGCTGGGCAGCCAGCAAAGAAAAGCCAACTGTGCATGTGTGCATGAGTGTGCCAAACACACAAGTGTGTATACACAGTATCTGCACATCCATGCTAGTGTCTGGATGTGTATTTGTTTACTGCTTGGGCATGTTTAAGAGAGTGTGTGTAATGGGTATGATAGCACAGACTGTAGTTTCATTGTCCAGTGTTGATAGTTCAGACCAATTAAAGGACTGATTTGGCTTATTTGGCATATTTGGGGTTCTGCCTTTCTTAAGTCAATAAGAAACACTGCCAGAGTTATATCAGGGCTGTACTCCCTCACTGCTAAACCACTAGCAGACACACACACACACACATGCACACATAAATGAATGTGCACACACACACACGCACGAACACGCGGTGTCAATACAATACCTATTACAATGCACAATAGCTGTGTGGGAGAATTATGCAAGGAAATGCCGGAAGAGCAGGAAAATGTGTTTTCCAGAAACTGCCATCATTATCCTACATTTCCTGGTTAGCGTTACCATTTCTTCTGTGGTTCTATCTCTGTGTGTGTGCACGTGCACGTGTGTGTGTGTGTGTGGGTGTGTGGGTGTGTGTGTGTGTGTGTGTGTGTGTGTGTGTGTGCATGAACGAGCGCGAGCATACATTCTGTATATGGGATATGCATGTGTCGTTTTTTGCACTTTGTTTTTGTCAAAGCAACCATAGACATTTCCATGAGAAAGAAAGAAGTCATTCAATAAACGAGCCCCACATCACGTTCCAGAACCGCAGTGAGATGGGAAAATCACATTCAAACCGGTTTAGTGGCTATGACTGTTTCAATAGCATCAATAGAGAGTCCTTTATGTGGATGAAGTCTAACTTTGTGTTGTGAAACAGGGAGTGGTGCGTGTGTGTGTGTGTGTTGGGTGGGTGGGTGAATAAGTACATTAGGTGCAGTCGTGCATGTGTGTGTGTGTGTGTGTGTGTGTGTGTGTGTGTGTGTGTGTGTGTGTGTGAATGATTGACAGGGATTGTGATTGTGCCATAATGTGTTGTTTAAAGCTGCTGTCAATGACTTGGCACTTTCCCGTCGCCAAGGCAACACCTACAGTAAAGAAGTGGCAATTGATAAGTTATAAATCAAGTCACACAATCACTCCAAACTCCAAACCAGGAGTCAATGCTTTAATCATTGTTGTATTGCTGTAAAAATAATAGATTGTTACTTTAACCCTGCCAATAAATACATGAATAAAATACAAACTAATACAACTAATTTGTTGATTTCAATCTTTTAATCAATACACATCTACATTGATATAAAATTCAACAAACTGGCCCCAACCTCGATAAGCACACATCAAAGCCCATGCATCTGGAAATTGTCGGAGCTAAATATTTCTGGCCAGAAAATTGATAAAAAATGAGTGTGGGAACATAAATGTGTTTTTGTTGAATTTTGTTATCTGCTGTCAAATGCTAATTTGTGTATGTGCAGCATGTGTGCATGTGAATATCTTCGGCCATTTATTAGATTAAGTAACAATCAGCTTTTCTGAATGCTATTTACTTTGTTATTGAGAGACATTGGCTTCCGTTTCTCAAACACATAAACACACACACACACACACACACACACACACACACACACTTTCTCCTCTTTCTGTTCTCTCATTTTCTCATTGAGATGCTCTCTTTAATGGCTTTCCAAGACTCGAGTCACTGTAGACAAAGAAAAAAGTTGTTCAATAAAACTCTTCTGAGTCATTTTTTTTGTACCTGGACCCAAACAAGCCAATTTCCAAACAGAAGAAACCTGGCCAGTATACATAACTCAAGGTCAAGGCTCAAGGGTTAGCCTTTTTACATAATGAAAACAGCTACAACACACTGATGGATAGACATATAGCTAGACAGTGTGTCCTCTGCTATGTGCAGTCTGCCAAGCGGTAGGCCAAGGACAGACAGACGGACTTTGTCTTGAGCAGATGTTGATGTAGAATGTCTTCAGGATACAGAGACCAGTTATAGGTCCATTGATCCCTCAGGACAGGCTAAAGTTTCCATTACGTTGCAAATCTGTGAAGAAAGTCCAAAGGTAGCACCGCCGATATACCCTGAAAGAATGAAAGAAACTTTTCACTGTCCTGTATGAAAAGGCTGTAAAAACAATTTTAGGTAAAAAAAAACCAACAGATCAAAGTGTAATACATTTAATGAGAAGACCTGGGCAGTTTCATTTACTACGTCAATCTGCTGCTCATATTCCAATAGCTTGAATTCACAAATTAATCCGCAGCTGTTGTATTCAAATGTTAGGTTAAGCCTTCAGAATATGTCACAAGGGTTTGGTTGGGGATGTTTTTCTTCTTCTCTGTTTTACAACCTCCTTATCGTATGGCCTGCTTTCCTTTCCTCACAGCAGGACCCTGCGTCTGTGGGATGACTCAAACACCCAGTTAGGTCCATTACATAAGAGCACTGCTGCACTTCACTTCACAACATAACAGCATAACGCACAGCACACAACTACAACATGCTGGACAGAAGGGGTTTCTGAAGACTTGCCTCAGAGCAAAATGGGCTTCCTCAGTTTATGTGTATGTACAAATCAGCATATTTAAATACACCTACTATTTCTTAGCATTTCATTATTACTTCTTAAGCTAGTAGTTGTCATGTAAGTGATATGATCAGGTTATAATACATGTTTATGGCAGTGCTCATAGGCGTATAGATTTGTGTAGGGAGGGTAGGGACATGTCCCTAATAGACCATTAAATTGTCCCTACCAATAATTTCTATAAGTGAAATGCCATTTTCTTAGAACTTAGAAGAAGAATTAAAATTACAATAATGATAATAGTTTCATTATAGTCATGAACAATGTTGTGGAACTCGTCTCGTTAATTATACGAATATAGCGACCCATTTCATGGCTACCTCTTTATAACTTAGCCCACAACTGCTACTTCCGATTAGTACAAAGTGAGATTGATAACATTCAATATGATTATATATATGTTTAGTTAGTTTAGTTTTCTTCTCAGCTTGAAATATTTCCAAGCTTAAGAAAGAATATTTATTATTTATATTTATGGTAGTTGACATTAGTGTCTCAAATACTGTACTGTTAATACTGTCAAATACTGGGAATAAATCGTTTTTTTAAACTTATGCCATCTACAATGTAGTCTGTATGTGAATGAAATTTGTGTTCACTGTCACTATACCTCCACATAATGGCCGTAAGTATGCGTATGCTTGTAGCAGCAAGGGTATCGGCAGCAGAGAAAGATGTCACTATGTTTGATAGCAGCAATTACATAGCAGTCTACAAAATCTGAATTTATCAACTTTAAGTATTGCAGTCAAAAGACAAATTTGAACATCCTCAGTAGATATTTTGGTAATATATGCTGATGCTGAAGTTTTTCTAGTGGATGACAGTAATGGAAATGCAAATTCAAAGGGACACATGCACTAGACTCTATCATCCGTCTAAGATTATCTGGCATTAATTCTGCCCAGTATGGGATCTTTCCTTTCAACATTAGACCTCATTAGATGTGCTGCATTTCATTAAAAATAGTGGCAATTACAAGAGTCAAGATGTTCAGATATTTTGATTAAATGTTAATTAATACACACCACAAAAATGTAAAGGTGGAGACTTTACCTTTACCAGTGCCACAAAAGACTTATATCGACGTATTCATTATTTTCAGCTCTTCATTTGAAAATTTCATCACTGCGGTTTACTCAGGGCCACAATGTTTATGAAATATTCCTCTGCACAATTCAAGACATGTTTTGTGGTTCTATTATTTTTATTACTGGGATTTGTAATTGTGATGAAGTTACTGTACTGTTTCTGTGCTATAGTTTAAGGTTTAGGTTACAGGGCTTGTTTTTTTGAAAAACTTTGACTGTTCCATCACCTCAAATTTAACAGCCACATCAAATCAATAAATTAATTATCTTATTATCATATATAAGGATATAGCAAAAATGTCATGTCCAGAGAAGACTCTAATTCATGCCTTTATCTCCAGTAGATTAGGCTACTGTAACTTTCTACTCACAGGTCTCTCCAAAAACAGCTGCAGTTCAGACTTCTGACAAGGACCAAGAAAGCTAAGCACATCACAGCCTTAGTCAGGTCCCTGCTGGCTTCCATTTTGAGATTAGGCTGCTTGTACAGTACATAAATTACTCAATGTTTTTTTGGTCAGATTTGCTCATACATTATGAACCCTGTAAATTACCCAGTACAGAAAAAAACCCGGGTGAAGCAGCATTTAGCTATGCCACACAGAACTGGAAGACACTTCCAGATGATCTGGTTGTTGTTCCCACACTTATTTCTTAAAAATCCAGGTTTAAAGCTTGTATGTTCTCCACTACCTATCTGTTTTGAGTTGTATTTTTGAGATCTAGAGGGTCATTCCTATGTCTGGTTTTACTGCATGTACTGCACTATTTTGTCTTCCTTTCTGCTTTATTCTGTATTTTTATTTGATCTGTATTTTATTGCCCTGTGTATGAAAGGTGCTATACAAATAAATGTACCTTACCTTGCAAAACATTAACAAATATATTTTGTTTGTTGCTGCTTTACATACACATATACTTAGTATAACTGTGTATCTTAGCCAGCAGTCAAGTCAACTTACAAAGAGAGAAGAGAAAAGAGATTCCAAAGATGTCTGTATGATGAAAGTAATACAGCCACTTGCAGAGTCACCATTACCGCTCTGTTTTTCTGCTTGTTTCATGCAAGTAATCCAAATTTAGAAAGCAACAATCTGGAACTTTACAGCCTTTACATTTGTTCTTTGTACACAATCTGGTGTGTTATAATTACCTCAAGTGGCTATGATAGGCAAACTAAATAGAGCAAAAGCATTCCCTTCAGCCCATGTGCTGTCCATACGCTGTAATGGACAGATTAGATGTCGTTTAATTAGAATAAACTAAAAGTTATAGTTTGAAACCTTGCTTTTATATGTGTACTAAAATCGTTTTCATTTTAAAACATGGCATACATGTTTCAACATGACGAAATAGAAACCAGAGGTTAAATCTGAGAGTGACCTCTGTGTGTGTGTGTGTGTGTGTATGTGTGTGCACGTATGGACAGAGGAATGTTGATAAACTGCCCTGAGTTGACTGCTGTCCTGCTGGGAGCATATGTCAGTGGATTCCTTTCAGATAAACTGGCTGACCCCACCACCCCGGTTTTCCTCTACAGATAGCACCTCAAATAAAGCCGCCTCACACATGAACCCCAGACACCAACATGTATCTCGCACTAACTCAAAAACCTCGGAATGGGATGGGGTGGGAGTTGTTTAAGTACATTTGGCTGTGATTTGGAACGCATTATAATACTGAATTGCCTATTTTGATGAAATTTTCTCGACTGTAAAGAAGAAGATGATTTCTTTATAAGACACACAACTATGACATGTTACAATATGTCCATTTAAACTATTCAAAGTCGGGTGGTAGCAATATAAGATGGTATGTGAAACCACATCTACTATTAGTTCACTTGATACATAGGCTTTCTTGTTTCCAGTAGGTAAAATCATACCATCTATTTCGACCACTTATACATATCTTCCTCGATTAACACTGAAAACACAATATTTACTTTACAATCAGTGACCAATTTGAGAAAATTGTATAATGTGGCCCACTAAAACTTTAACAATGTCACACTACACACTAGCATAACACAAGAAAGATGAGTGTGGGGAGGGCCCTTAAGCGCCGATGTTGGCACTATCAACAACTGGGAGCTGCAGTCATCCATAATCCATCTTCAGCAGGATGATGTAATAGGTCTTTCTAAACGGCACAGCCAGACAGCAGGTAACAGATGGCCCATATAGTATCGCTCACAGGAAAGCTGACACACAAATGGACGCGCACAGTGACAGGAATGCATACTACTGTAGAAGCACTTGAAGACAGGTCTGACTGTATTCCACAATGACGGCTGTTACTAAGAGAAACCAGCAGCCAATGAACTTGGTTAGAGGAAATGTAAGTGACCAATCCTGTTGAGGGAAATAAAATAAGTTAGAAAAACAACGTTATAATTATATAATTATTAGATTTTATTGTGGGTTCCCAGTAGCATAAGTATAAGCATAAGTTTTACACATACTTACACGTAAGAGAAAGAGGGTTGTAAACATATATTATGGTGTTATTTTAAAAACACATTATCATATCATACATCATAATATCATACATATTATATAAATTGAGACCAAGATAAAAAAGTAAGTTATGCTTTCAATTTGACGTAGTAGACATGGTTACTTCAGTCTGCTCTTTATTGCAGACTAAAGAAAATAATTATTTAAACCACAAATCATGAAACCCTTTCTATTTTCTTCTGTTTTGCAATTTTTATAATCTGGTGTTTAGGTGTGTTTCCAGGTAAGTTATAAACTGTAGAATAAATAACAAAATGTAATCAGTTGTGCACAACTGATTAATGAAATGAAAAGACTGCTCGGGTTTTTAATGCTAACCGCCTTAGTGCTTGATCTTGACATTGGCTAGAGCCCCGCTTTTCCATGCCTATAATTAGTTCAGGAAATGATAATGCGGTACAAAAAGGATCTGATCTCTGATCACGTCCATGTTCCATGATGTAAGTAACCATAATGACATGATGCTGTCATTAGAATGTTGGTTACTTGCAATAAATGATGTTTAACCGGTTCAGCTGTTGACAAATGTACTGATTGTAAGTCACTTTGGATAAAATCGTCCATTCATAGACTTATTGTATTTAAGTTACAGAAATTATCTACTTGAAATTCATTGCTGTTAACAAATAAAAAAGCTGAAGCTGATGCAGCTGAAAGAAAAAACATGAAACAGTGTGACCGCAGGGTCGCGTTGAGCGCAGGCGCAGACGGAACGAGACTCAAAAGCACAGACACATGGAGAGGCGATGTCTGAATCAAGCGCGAGCCAGAGCTTGGCCTTTGATAATGAATATACACAGCAACGGTATATAGGTATACAGTGAGAGACTCACAGAGCATGAGACACATCACAATGTCCGACAAACAAACCCCCGCACGTACAGTATACCCTCCCCTCAGGTGCAACAAATGAGTAATCATGCCGCCATTGGGTCCAGGTGAGAACAGAAATATAGGAATGGTATAAACAAATATTCCTTCTTAAACATAGATTGATGGCAATAAATTCTTAATAAATACATTTATTTAGTTATATTTCCTTCAAATTTTCCCGCTTTCATTGCTAGCTTGTTGTGGTTAATGATCCTTACAGAGACCGTCGTACAGAAGAGGACATGAGGTAACTATGTACATTACACGGGCCAATTGGAAAGACTGTAACTGGATACATCTCTCGTGGTAGCCATAATGACACACAGAGGTGATGTAAGAGTGTGTGAAATATTGGTGTCAACGAGAATAGGTTCCCTGTGTGTGTGTGTGTGTGTGTGTGTGTGTGTGTGTGTGTGTGTGTGTGTGTGTGTGTGTGTGTGTGTTGTGTGTGTCAGAGAGTGGAGATGGAAGTATCACAAGGCCAACAGCTGCTGGCGTGACTAGCAACAGGTGCTGTCAAGCAGGCAGGTAGCCTACATAGCTAGAGAGTCATTCAAATCAATTGCCAGGCTGACAAATAGGTCAGTAGATGTAGACAATCTAGTAAATGAAAAGACAGGAGTGTAGGAAAATAAACACCAACAGGTTGGAACATCAGTGTGATTGCTTTTGTTATAACAATCACACTCAATTTCATTACTGACAGTAATCCCACCAATGAAGGCAAGAACGGTCGAGCGAGCAGGAATATATTATATGCAAAATGACAGATACAAGACAGGTCACAAGACACACAGACAGAAGCAGACAGACAAATAAGTAGGAAAGAAGACAGACAAGCGAGCAAGCCGCATAGGGAAACAAATGGAAAGACAGAAATATCGCCAGGTAAACCGATTGAGTTACTAACAGGCTGACATTCAGTGATAGGTTGGCTACAGGGAGGGGAAAGGGACATATATTTATAGAAACACTTCCACGATAGTTTCCACCATGCGGGCCAGAGTGGCTATCTATCAACTGTAAGCTTATCATTGAACCAAACGCTAAATCTACTCTGTGCACAGTAGCTTACCATCGTAGCGCTCACATGATGTGAGATGATGGCATGGATCAGCGCTGAATAAATATGATTCATCACAATTATTTGCTTTTTAGGACCACTCCAGTATGAACAGCAAAGGAAAGTCTTATGTGCGTGTGTGTGCTTGTGCACGTGTGTGTGTGTGTGTGTGTGTGTGTGTGTGTGTGTGTGTGTGTGTGTGTGTGTGTGTGT
>JAODLI010010272.1:0-25954 GCA_027575585.1 Percopsis omiscomaycus | reverse complement strand
CACAAAAGAAGCGTCTCAGAGCACGTAGGGGGCCCCCGAGCTATGACCCGCTAGCATAAATATATCATATAATGATCAAACTTAAATACTGAAAAATATATGCAATATGTTATTACAGTAAAACCAGTCAAACTAAATTTAAAATTAGTTAAAAAATTCAAATAGTCTCGCTCCTTCCGAAAGCATTCCGTGTGCATTCTGTCCCAACCCCCACTTTGGGAACCACTAATCTTGGGCTTCATCAAAATTGTGGGCCCTATTCTAACGATCTAAGCGCACGGCCTGAAGCGCACGGCCTGAAGCGCATGGCGCAAGTGCATTTAGAGCGTGTCTGAATCCACTTTTGCTAGTTTAACGGCGGAAGAAATGGTCGGCACTCCAGAGTTGTACTTAGTCTCTTGATTATTCATGGGTGTGTTTTGGACGTAACATGCAAACACAATAAACCAATGTGTCATCCCCCATTCCCTGTGTGCTTGCACTTTGGCGGATTGCTATTATTATGGCGCATTTGCCAAATAGTAAGAATAGAGTGCAGAGTAAACGGATCTGCTCGTGCGTGAAGTGAAAGCGTGCGAGCAGACCATCTACGGCAACAGCAGGATTCCAGCAGGATATAATATCTTGATGTAAGCAATAATAACCTTTCAAATTGTAATCTTTAAAAAAATATATTTTTCATGTTTGTGTGCTGCTTCGTGTCCTTGTGTGTGTAACAGGCAGAGTGTACATGCGTTGTGTACCAGCATATGTTCATATTGCGCCCTTAAACTAATTCTGCGCCATTGACTTCAGACCAGGTTTTTGTTGGTCAAAATAGGGCCCAGTTTTTCTTGTGTCCAATATTCCCAAACTGTTTTGGTAAAAGCTATATTAGATCTTTAAATTCTTTCAATAGTCCCATTATGGGCATTTTAAAACCCACGATTTGTTTTGGAGGCTAAATCTTGGTATATAATTATATACGAATGATAGCACAGGCATTCCTTTTTAAATGTTGTCCACGTAAACATATAATGCAGGTACAATATCTCTATAATTTATTGCTGTGCTGTATATATTTATATATTTTTAAGTAATTCATGTTATAATAAGAAACTAATGTGGTTTTGTAACATAAGTTTTTCTCTGCAAACACCTACAGTATACGAAGCATTTGTCTACTATGATGACTGTTGCTTTGTGCCTCAACAGTCATCCGACCGCTTCCCACAAGGTCACTGCATTCATACTGGGAAAGCTATTGGTGTCAGCTCCTGGCTTCAATTGAACCATCTCACATAGTGCACATCTTCAGCTATAAATGCAGTACTTCAAGTAAATCAAGGGATCTGTGTTTAAACTCCATCTCAAGTCCTGTGGAACCTTGGCATAGTTCCTTCAACACTAGGCAACCAGATATTTGTTCTTGCCACGTTATACATTAGTTTCACCCTGAACTCCCAAATGGATCTTGATGCTTTGATCTCACCGCTGCAAGTTGAGAAGATACACAAAAGTCATGTAATCCTGTTTGCCTTAATGAGGCAATACTCCCTGGTGAAAGAATATCCTGGTTTTTTTTCACCCTTGACTAAAATTGCTGATTTGAAATGATATATCGCACCCATAGTAGGCTTGATGCTGTTGCGTGCTGCTGAGATAGTGGTTAGACAGTGAAACAGTATAGCAGTGTAAACACACTGTATTCGTAAAGATACCATGAATATCCAACATGCTTTGGAAGATAAACAAGTAACTCAGATGATAATATCAGAACTGCCTTAATCCATTGCCAATGCAGTGTTCGGCTCAAAATAACATTCTATCTGATTCTGCCTGAAATCTGATATTTGATTCAGTCATTGTATGCTCATAATTTCTCTATAACAGTCTAGACTAATATAGATTGGTGTATCATATGTCGGCAGAGGCCCTTACATGTGCATTCACGTAGAGAGTACAGCTGGACACAGGCTTAAATGTTTTAGCCCGACTGACCTGAATACGAACTAGCAAGATCTACTTTTTATAGAATGTGTAAAGTCTAAATCTTTTATAGAATGCCAAACCAAAGAGTGAAGAGCGATGCAGTATAGAAGGTAATTTGTTAAATCTAAAACAATCCTCAGTAGGTACCGCTGGGTCCCCTGAGAGACCTTATACTCTATATATGTTTTATCTGTTTTTGTTAAAGAGGGGATTTTTTTCAATTTTTGTATTTAATGTCCAAAAAAACACACGTTTAAGAATTGATTACAATTTCACCTGAATCGTTTAAAGGTTTCATTTATTTTCCTGAGTTCTTTTCACATTGAGAACTAAGCAGCATGTTTTGAGGCATTCATTCATTATAATTAACCATTTCGCTGGTGATTGGCCACACAAATTAAATGAAAAATGCAACTTGGCACAAGGCTTATCTAAAACTGCACATACATGTATGGGTGGGCTGATATTATTGAAGAGGATTTGTTATTGGAACAAGGCCTAGTTTTGAGGTAGAAACTAGCACCAATACTGATTCACTGTTCTTTCTAGTGACATTGTTTTCCATAGAATTGTTTTCACATCCCTTAAACACACATCATTCATCAACAGCAAAATCCATGACATCAAAACCTGTAAAAAACGGTGTTTACGAAACTACACTATAATACCGCCCCTTTAAATGGTGGGTGGATAAAGTTACTTCCTTGTGGTATCTGGTGTTCTGGAGTCACTTCTCCCAGACATTGCCAGATGTCACAGCACTAGTTAAGGGCTCTAGTTTCCGGACGGCGCAAGGCCGGTGGTAGGGCTAACGCAGACGTAGTGACAATTTCGTTGGGTGCAAGGTGGTTTTTCGCTCACCTGGGCAGGTTTGCTAATTTCGTGGCTCGTCATGACATCGCTTGCGCCAAAAAGGGTGTGGGGGTGGAGTTAGAGGGTGTGTCAGTCAAAATCTTAGCGCAGACGCAGGCTTCGTGTGGTAGTTTCCGGGCTTTAAGCGAGATTAGCAAAAAAGTATTGGCCACACCGTAGATCGACTTGCGCCATGAACTTGCGCCATGCGCCTCCGCTTGCATCGTGACCCGGAAACTAGGGTCCTAAAGGTAAAAAATAAGCTACTTTCCCCGATAACCCCATCAATTACCCCATAATTACCATCAAATTAGTTGTCTCAGTCCTTTGGTGAATTATTGATAAGAATATAGTGAAATGGTTCGAGAGAAGTATCAATGATCTAAAACGTTTTCACATTTAAAAAGACTATAAGATCAATTGCAATTATCATGGCGTGCTGTTCATCATTGAATGACACTAAACATGCGTGAAATACACATATTTCCAACACATTACTGGGATTGTCTACTTTGCAACTTCTCGTTTTTCTCTTTCGCTCTATCTCTCTTCCTCTCTCTCTCTCTCTCTCTTTCTCTCTCACTTTTACCTACCTCACTCGGCCATCCATTTTATCTGTCATTGACCTCGAAGCCCTGAGGTTTGGGCCTTAAAAATGAATGGTCTTCCCCTGGAGTACAGTTAGCCGCTGTGCTGCTGGTGAATCGTCAGTCATTCAGCCCACCTCGCCCCTCCTCTCCTCCGCCCCCTCCTCCTCTTTGGCGCACCAACCCGCTCCTTCTCTCTCCTTCGCTCCCTCGCCCAGGCTTAATATTGTACTGAATACTGAATTCATTTGTTTCCTATTGATCCGCCACTCCTCTGCCGCATTAAACAAACACAAGGACAAACACACACACACACACACAGAGTGTGCACCCACAAACCTGATGCACATTGGCTACACACTGAACGCACTCTAAGAGAGAGAAAAACCCCACTTTTACACAGTGCAGATGTCTAGCGCTTTAGAGCCATCAACACACTCCAGTTGGCCTCTAAATTGCCTTGAAATATGCATGTTAACACACTAACACACGCACGCACACACAAACCAACAGTCTTCATCTGCAGTTGGGAGGGGGGGTGGTGGGGTGGTTTGATGTTGCAGACATGGAACCTTAGAGAGGGCTCTCTCTGTCCAAGCATCAGACAAGCTAATGACACAGAAAACAGCCTGGATTCCATATTGATCCAACACCTCAGGAGTGAGATGGAAACAGATAGTCAGTGAGGGCCGCTGGCAGGTAACACAATTACAGCCGCCATTTATTTCCCATATCTGCAGTGGAGTGTCCACTTTCTAATCTAATATTTGTTCATTCTTATATTTTCTACATTTCCTACTGTAGACTTGTTGTTTCATCATAAACCAATAAGGAAGAATGTAGATGCACTGTAGAATGTAGATGCAAAGCACACCACAGCCACAGCAAAACATTTGCATTAATGAAGAACCCCATCATAGTCTCACAGAGCCAGACATGACTACATTGGCACTACATGATAAAGAGTACAAAAGACTATAAGATTTGGCTTAAACGGAGCGGCGAAATCTGGCGCTGACTTTTTGATTGGTTGGTTTTACTGCCTTTCCCAACAGAACCATCCCCTCAGTCTACAAAACTAGTAACCACATGCAAGCAAATGCTATAGATTTATAGCGTTTTATAAATAGGTAATAATAGCGTGAATAAATTCTCCTTGTTTAATAGCTTCAAAATGTAATTTCTGTTCTCCGCAAACATGTCAAACATTTATAACTTAATTTTCATGGTGTCGTGGCTAAAAGCTAGCTTTTGTCAAAGTTTCCGGTGGGATTGTGTTGACATGAGAAGGCAGCATCTTCCTGTTTTAATCACCACCCCTGTTATGAACTCCGCCTTCACACAGCGTTAGATTGGTTTAGAAGTTTACCGCCACACCCACATTTAAGCCAAATGATCATATACTGTATTTCCCCAGACATTTTATACAATAGTATATTAAGTCTGCCCCTGTGAGACTACCCTCCTGCACATGACTGTAGTGGGAGAAGATGTGAGCCTATGAGCACTGCGGGGCCGGGGGGAGCAAAGTAGATTGGACTGCCAGGCACTCAGCATGAGCTCTCATGAGTTTCAAACCAGGACAACAGTGGAACCCAGGCACAAACCAGGGAGTGCACCTTTAAGAGCACCTTTAAGAGCACATACGCGCGTATGTTTAGGGCTCAACGTGTACCCAGGCAACAGACAAACCCCACGGTGGCTTGAGTAACCTCACACACGACCCCATTGCTACACCCCAGAAAAAAAGCTCTGTGGCATCGGGTTGCCATGACACCAGACTGTTTGTGTTGCCCTCTGACCTCCTTTTAGGACACACTGTGCTCAGACTGCATCTACAGCCATGGAGTTCAGTTCAAAGAGAGGTTGGGGAGGGGGGCTTCCTCCCGGTAATGTTCAGATAAAATGCACCGCGGGGCGAGCCTCGCTCTCTCTAACTGCATGCAGAGACGGTGAGAGACCACATATGCATATATGTACGTATATATATATATATATATATATATATATATATACACATATGTATATGCAGACATGTTGAGAGTCACATATATATATATATACAGGTATATATATATATATATACTGTATATACATATATACATATATATATGCATATGTAGCTCTCACCGTGTATGTATGTATGTATGTTTGTACGTGTGCAAAAATAATGAGCAGAGTAACTCGCACTCACATGCATCTTCATTTCTGTTTTTCCTTATTGTGCAACAGTGTCATGACTATTGCATTTGTTTTTGTGCGCTGCTGTTTAATTTATGATGTCGGATTGTATTTTCCGGCATTATTAATGCATTATTCATCAACGGTGTCTTTAAGCATCTCCACTCCTCACGCCTTTTCTGTTCCACCCTACATTCATTATTTGTCGACTGCACAATGCTAATATTCGCTCTCACGCTTATCTCCCGCTTAGTTAATCCGTTTTATTCTCCGCAGACAATGTCGGATGCTTTCTTCGTTTTGTGTTTGCATTTCTTTTCGTCCATCCGCCTTTCAGGGGGCATTCTCTGATCAGGGATCAGTCCGTTATGTTTTAATCTTATTTCATTATGTTGTAATTGCGTCCTGCACAACATGAAAAGCTCGGTAGCTTTGGAAATGAAAGTAGGCTACAAAGCTGGATCGAATCCCAGAGAAGAGTGGATGGTGTAGATGATGCGTGTCGATGATTGAGTTTATTTGGGGATTTATCCCAACGCAACAGTTGAATGTGTTTATTGACGTTCCATTTCCTGTCCTGTGGTGTGCCAACAGTCCGTATGGCGCTCTGCTGATTTCAGGAATGCCGGCGTCTGCTCTGGAAACTCCCCCCAGCCAGGAGAAGCTATTGGAAACATTTTGGACCCTACCCCGGCTGCGAGGTAAACGCTCTCAGACCCATAGATGTCTTCCCGTTCCTGCAAACAAAGCCCTTATGAATCTAAATGAGGCAGAAAGCAGCAGAAAGAGCACAGAAAGACAGGACGACACATGCTGAAGGCAGTGATGTAGATCTCTAAACCCTGAGCAGAGGCTAATATCACTGCCTCGCCACTTGTGTGAAAACCTCTTTCTGTGTATTCAGGGCAAATTATTGTATCAAAAACTCTTACCAGTCACACAGTCAAGCCCCCATAATAAACCCAATCACACAATCGTAATATATGGTATTTAACATAATTGCATATTGGACCCTGAATAATGGCCCCTTGTTATTATGGAATCAGTTTCCCGCATTGTGTGTGACATCATTTTAAACGTGTATTCTTCATTTATGAAATGGTGCACACATTTTCCACACATTCAAATATCACTTTTGTTATTAATATGAGCAAGAAACAGGGATTTTCCCCTCCTGATAATCACAGCCCTAACAGCTGGAAGAAAACCAATTCCAAATGAATACCATACATTATTATAGATAATTACATATTGGACCTTTATGCAAACCTTTATTATCGAATCAGAATATTACATTGTCTGTGTTATGTTTTTAACTGAATCTTCGATGTGCTACATGTTACACACAACTACACACACCTGCTTTAAATCTCTCCCTTTTCAACAACTGAACACATACACACACACACACACACACACACAGACACTATAGAATGGGCACACACAACCCAATAGCCACTAACAACAGTGCCCTAGCAACCATTGGGCATCGTGCCAAGCCATTGAGGTTGCCTGGCAGTGTGTTCCCATGGTAACATTTTTTCTGCCTTTGTAAATAAGGTACGAAATAAGAGAAAAGGGGCGTCAGGGTGGGTTTGCAAGACAAACAAAAGCTAATCACTTATGCTCTGTGAGTTACTTCAGCTACTTAGGAGGCGAATCAAGTTGCCATCTGACTAACAAGATAAAGTTAGCCACTTCAGTGGTGTGGAGCTCTACACGGGCAGCCAGACCCAGTTTCAACAGGGACATGGGTCTTATAGCTTCAAAGTGAAACACATTGTTGCCTCCTTGTAGACTTGCATGGACATACATATATATATATGGGACAGGGAATCGTAATTCAATCTGTATTGCTAATTAGTGTCAATAGCCAAATGCTATTGACCACCTCTGGTTCCCTGTGTCTAGAGTTTGATAACTGCATTTTTTTAAATTCCAGTTGAGCTTGTCTATTTTCAAAGGCTAGTTGGCACAAACAAAGGATTCAATAAATTCAACAGTGTGTTTCTTGTTGCTGGGTAGATTTTGCATCTCAATGCTGATAGGCTGTTAAACATTATGCTGTAGTGGCTGTCACCCAAAGTGCAAAATTAGCATCACTCTGGCAAAATTATGAGTATTTTTTTAGCTATGACAGCAGAACGTGACCAAATTAACATTTATTCCAGAGAGGGTTCCTGTGATTAACAAAGATGCTTAGTCTGAACACATTTACTAATTTGGTTGATTTTAACAAACTTCTAAAACTTTTAGAATTTAGATTATGTATATCTATATCTATATGTATTCTAATACTTAACAGCTGAAGAACTGTGTAGCAATGTTGAGCAATGACTTACCAGGAGTTTTAATTTATTTATATTTTTTTCTAAAACTACCAGGGTTTTACAAATGTAACAGTAGACTACAATAGTTTTTGAACAATCACCAGTCAACTCTCAAAACCACTCTTGTTCTGCCATTTTAAAGTTTTTCCGCCATCTTGGTGATGGTGGTTGTTATCCAGAACATTCTGCATAAGAGGGTGAACAGTAATCCCCGCAAAGATACACCTGACTCCAAACCAACCAGCGCTCAGACTTTGTCCTGGCATCCGACATCGGGGCTTCCCCCCCACACTCACATTGGCAAACAGTCCCTCCCAGCCAGACTGGCACAGAGCTGGCATTGGCACAACTGTGCCGCATTCATGCGTGATCCGACTGCGAATGAGACCGGGATAGAGATTTTAAAAAGGGGAGGAGTGGAATAAAAAGGACAGAGGGGGGATACTTAGTTAGACTGAACAGGGAGAATGTCCAAGGGAAAACAAAAGATAGAAGTTGTGAAGGATATTGAGGAATTAAATGTTTGCTGATGAAGGACGAATGAGAGGTACTTAGAGAGAAGGGAAGGCAGCCAAAGAAAGAAAATAGAGGTTAGGCAGAAGGGTGGGCTTTCTGCATGGCAGAGGGCAAGGGAAAAGAGGAATAAAGCGGCAAGTTAATTCGCTTTGCATTTGGACATTATCCAAAATGAGTCTGAACTGGATAAATACTCTCCTATGTCTCTATTAAGCACATAGTACTTACCAAATATGACTTGGTTTAGTAATATGTAATATCTGAAGCTTACTTGCCAGCTGCCTGTGAAGAATACAGTATACATTTACGCAGTTATACCTAAAGTAAAGTATATTCCGGATACCAGTGGATTTTAATGTGTGAGCTGGGAATTATTTTATCGAGTTATATAGGCTTTATACTATACAACCCTGTGTTATTGGTAGTTGTTTCATCAATGACACCTTGGCCATTTCAGAGCTGAAGGTTGTATTTTTGGTGCATTGACAAAGCTGAGCAGGGAGCCTAGCAACTCAGCTGTGCAGCAGCTATCAGGTAATCAATGAGTCCTTGAGGCACACAGTAGTGTCAAAACACCACCATTGACTGCTAACAACAGCCAATTTGCTGCTTCGGAGGGAATGAGAGATCTCCACCACAGTTAGATGTCGACTGTCTGGGTGGGCCACATTATTTACGGCATTTAATGAGGGAGATCGACTTAACAGTGCTGTTACTCCAGAGCGCTACCCCATTACTTACCCGTTAGGTCTTTTTTTATTGTTTGAAACTAGCCTTAATATGCCTCACTAGACGGTGAAAAAGTACGTCCTTGCCTCATGTATTGACAAATGTTAGTTAGATTTCAGCATCTCTCGGGGCTGTCATATGCAATTTCAGGATTTGTATTGATTCAATAGAAACTTAGAGAAAAATTAGCCAAGTGTCTCAGTACAGTCACCTTTTATAAACTGGATGTACCTACAGTGACTGTATTAGATGATTGTATTCACGGTTTTATTGTTTTGTTTTATTTGATGAACAAACTTAAAACTACGCCTTTAAAACTGGATCCATCTTGTTTAATAGTTGCTCTGCCCCATAACTGAATTACTCAAAACATCCCATTCCCATTAGTACATTGTTGCACACAGTACATCCGTGTCGACATAGTATCTAAAAATGCATTGTGGTTAAATACCTGTTATGGTGGCCTAGATGTGGGAAGAATACAAGAGAACGGTAAATTAATGATTTAATGATGATGAATGAATGCTGAAATAAAGATGAATTAAAAATGTCATCTTCAAAATTGTATATCACCGATATATGACCTAGCGGCAAACACTTCCACAAAAATGAAAAACCTTTTTATAGCCTTTGAATATTAGTGGAGTTCAAGTTGTCTGTTCAGCACACCGTAGGTGGAGTGAGCATTCAAGGACGTCTAACATTTCGTAAGCTCCCCTTGTGTTGTCGAAGTAGGTCAGGCTAGATGCCTACACCTGCAGGTTAAGTGCTTGCCTTTGTGTTCAGACAACCGCAAAGGTCTGGCTTGACTTCAGTTGCGGAAGGGGGAGGGGGCGTTTGCTGTGGGACAACTGTGCTGATGCTCTGTCTCTTCCCACCAGAGGGAGACAAGTCTGTAAAACCCCACAGCCCAGTACAGTAGCTCACCACTTCACAAATGCCCATAATTATAAGCCCAATAGTATCATGGTATTATACTTTTATGTAGCCGGAAGACAGATTTGTGTGTGTGGGACAAAGGCTTTAAAAAAGAATACTCAAAAGTAATGTATCGAACAAGAGAGCCGACAGCCAGGTAGCAGTACAAGACGAGAGACTCCAGCATGGCAGGGGGGACTCCGTGTGGCGACCTCGCGCTGGTGCTCTGCGGTGTGAGGTAGTTGGTTGTATGGTTTCACATAATAAACAGCCTGGAGATAACTGTACAACCTTCTAGCTTTCCCTGCGGTGTTACCTAATCTTCAGTCAACCATGCACACCTCCCCCCCCCCCCCCGCCCCCATATCTTTTGCGATACGGTAAGTATGAAGACAAGAAGACAGGGGATTGTAGTTAGACAGAAAGATCTAAACTGTGCTGGCTGTACAAAACACCACACCATAGAATACGCTGAACTGCTGATCACAGAATGCACAAGGTTAGGGCCGGATTTCAAAGACATAATACCACATTAATTGAGAAAGACACCCTGTAACAAGGCGATTCTATATTTCTATACCTATATCGATCTGTTCTTATGTTAAGACCTTTTTGCGGTTGACATCAGTATGCATGACTCCACAGCACGGTTTGAGTTGGTATTTGGTGAAGCGCATCAGGTTTTACAGGCATGCAACAGTAGCCGCATTTTAATCTACACACCATTAAAGGCCTATATGCCCTGATTACATCTCTTATTATAATTAGTTGGTTACAGACAATAAAATCGCTTGTGTTAAAACACAACTGCTCTTTTGCTTTTGCTATTCCCCAAGGACCGGCCATTAGCATGGATATATGTGCTGAAGTACAGGCTGTATGTGAACCCCCTCCTTCTGCCAGCACCCCCAACCCATCACCCACCCCACCCCCCAGTCCCCCAGTGTGTCTGGCTTGTGCCTCAGACAGTCAGTATCCGCATTGCGTTGCAGTGCTCCAGCGAGGAGGGGTAAAAAGAGCATATATCAGCAATCTCTGCCTCGCGCTGCTCTTTTCTTTGAACACACAAAGGAAAGGCTCCCCCAGTACGCTCCAGCGCCTAAAGAAATACAACCGCAATGGAAAAGCCGGCCACCTGATATTTTTGCAAGAAATCGCGGGCTGGTTTCTGCTTCTTTTTTTTCATTAAAGGATATATATATATATATATGTATGTGTTCATACGCACATAAGAGTGCCATTTGTCGTTGAACATTCTTTGTTTTTGTTGTCTGCAGTCTACTGTTAATTTTGCGTTCATTAAGCGAAACGCATACCAAAATGGTATGCGGTTTAATTGAAATTGGGCGGGCCCGGGGGCAAGCCGTCTTACAAGGGCGGTTCAGAAATGGTTCAGGAACATTATTCCCCCTCTTGAGAGCTTTATTACGTCCCTCCATACGGTGGTCTGCTTTCTGAGTGTTAGACAAGAGCACCAAGTGATGTGTAATGAATAGAGCAATAGAGATAGCCATCCATTGTGTTAATGAAACGGAATGGGACGAGGAGCTGTGCGTTGCAGTCAGAGCGGCCGGGAGGTTAATCACCTCTGGGCTCGCCGGGGCTTTGATCCCCGCACTGGTGTGAAATCCACAGCCTCTGTGAGTGCTCCCTCTGTTGCCTCCCCCCCTCTAACTCCCTTCCTCCGCCCCTCCCTCCATGCATCTCACACGTACTCCCCCCTTCCCAGATGCACGAGGGCGCACATGCGTCCTCCTTACTACGCCCGTGCCCCTAGGAGCGAGCGTGTGTTCTCGTGTGAACTAGACTGCAACACGGGCGAGACAGGACGTCAGGTCTCAGAGTAGGGGAGAGAGAGAGAGAGAGAGAGAGAGAGAGAGAGAGAGAGAGAGAGAGAGAGAAGCTGGGATAGATGAAAATGAGGGGAAAGGGGATGAGGCAGAGCAGGGGAAGGCGGAGACCGAGAGAGAGACCGAGAGAGAGAGAGAAAAGGGGTGCAGGCAGAAGAAGAAGGAGTGACAGCTATGGCACGCTTGCATAAAGTGTCAGTGGGTGTGTGTGTGTGTGTTTGTGTCTGGGATGTATTGAGGTGACACAGATTTACGAGAGGAGGAGGGGTCATAGCTGCCGGTGGCTCTTGGGTGTCGCGAGATGTGGGGGGTGTCGGCACAGCACCAGAAAAGGGAATCAACGCAATTGTGTGTGTGTGTGTGTGTGTGCGTTTGTGTGTGTGTGTGGGTGCAGCCTATACCTGCCTCTCAGACATTGCCTGGTCGGACTAATTGCCTGGAGAATTAGTGGTGTGACCTGGCAGAGGGAGGCGGCCACATAACAGGCAGGGAACAGGGGTAGAAGACGAGACACTAAATGAGAAGTGGAGATAGCGGAGGGGGAATAGAGCGAGCATCCATTTACCGCCGCTGTGAGAGAAAGAACGGAGCGACTGGGAAGATGGGTCAGGATAGGGTTTCTTATTATTCACTGTTTTCCTTAACCGGTGGATTAACCGTCTGTGTGTTTGGGGGAGGTGGGGTGAGTGGATCAATAAGTCGTTGTAAAAGCATGTTGGGGTGCGCGCGTGTTTGCGTGTGCGTCCGCGTTAATCTTGTGATGCGGGGCGTGCGCGTGCTGGTGCGTTAGCGGCGTGCACGTGGTCATGAGTGAATAGGTACGGTGTGCGCGTTAGCTGCAAGGGGTGCGTTCGGTGCCAGGCGAAGGCTGGAATGTCCAACTTGACCGCTAGCACGGCCAGGTCCGGCGAGCCCGCCACGGCCGTCTCACCGGCCACCTCGGCTGGCCACCATCTTTCTTCTGTTTGTTTCCATTCCGTTCTCTAGCATTCGTTCTTTTTGCTGTGGACCGTTTTATTCTTCCTTTTTTACTTGTCGCTCATTTTTGGGTCTCTCCCTAACCTCTGTTTCTTTGTCTCTCTCGTGTTTCCGGAGAGAAGCGGGAACGCTTGTAAAACTGGGACGCAGAAAAATATCCTAACACAAGAGACAAAGAAGAAACAGAGAGAGAGAGAGAGAGAGAGAGAGAGAGAAAGGGAGGGTGATTTGATTTCTCTCGCCAGCAGCACTTGCTCGGTGCTCTAAATGCCTTTGTTGATGCATGTTTGCCTGCATGTTTGCCCGCATGTTTACCCGCATGTTTGTTCGCATGTTTACCCGCATGTTTGCCCGCATGTTTGCCCGCATGTGCTCGCACCTGTCGCAAGTTTGTGGCACATTCCGGGTGGTCGGCAGACGACAAGGCCCGGCCGGTGTCGTGGCTCGCGCGTGAAAACTAATGAAGCTTTTCAGATTTATGTTTTTCTTCATGGTGCGCATGTTGCAGCTTCAGGCTTTTGTGACGAAGATTTGTCTGGAGAGAAGTAAATCAGTGTTAGTCCCTCAAGGTTGACTGTCTTTGTCATGTCGTGTGATTGCATAATCCTCTGTGATCACTGGGCCTGTAGGAAATAGATGACAGTGTTGTCTGCGTCTCCCCAGGCACATCTGTCTCGCGTGGCCATCTCACGTGTGCTCACCAACATGTATGTGCTCTGAACGCCTGCCATATCAGCGCTTATTGTTAACATTTAATGATCCCAAATTCAGATTCAGAGGATGATGCATCGAATTTGAGAAGCTCTCATTCAGTCTGTCTGCCTATTGTAAACCCCCACTGTCTGTCTGTCTACCAGCAGGGGGCATTTCGTTTATTGCTGCACTGCACAGACAGAATATCAGGCAGTGGTGAAGTCACAAGGATAGACCGTGCACATTTCTTTCTCATCTTTGATGGGAAATGGCGCTGAAGAAAATGAAATAGTGCTAAATAATAGCAGTGTTCCTGTATTCTTCAGATGGTGTCTTCCTTCGTTCACAGGTTGCAATCTCGTCTGGGTTATGGAGCGGTTTGGAGATGATATATTTTGAGAAGAAGATTGCATCCTCATCAGGGGACAAAAATTGGGTAACAATAGAAGGTAATAAATGGATTATATCCCTCTTGTATTTCCCTCATAATATATATATATTTTTCACTTTGTGCAATACTATATATATAGAAATCAGAAAACAAAAAATATAGGACCAAATCATGTGTACTTAGTGAGTCTGAAATAAAGGGCACTAAATTGCGGTACATTTATTTATGCTAATTCATGTATTCATGTTAGCTTGTTTCCAACACATGAATAAATTTACTTCCATTATTGTACCCACAAATGCTCTCTGCAGTATAAAGACAATACATCTGGGTGTGCGTCCCTGTCCCTGAGACCCTTAACCTGTGATGATATGAAAGGTCACAGGTGAGGTCCTTGGGAACAAGGTTGTACATCGGTGCGTCTGGAAACCAAGACATTATCTATTATTAGAAGGAAAACTATTTCCTGTTCAGTGGAATAGCTGTTTTATCAACATGGTACTTGAATCAACGCAGGTTTGGGGTTATATATTAACAATATCCTTAGAAGCTTAGAAGAAGCTTGATGCTTTCGAATTTTCCAGACGTCTCAAAGTCCCAATGACGACATGATTAACACTGAAGGGGGCAGTGCCTTTTGGCCGGCTTTGTGTCATGAACACTGATGTGGTTCAATAAAAAGAAAGCCATAGGTTGTGACCCCGATGTATATTCCAGCTGCCATTTTATTACACTGAAAATGCGAACATAAAACTCCTAAAAGTCAAGAAATGAAAAAGACGTTGATAGCTGTCTAATAAAAAGTTGTGACTTTAACATATATTTCTCTTTAGAATGATTAACGCTGTTTGTCAGTCCTGAAAATGTTATCCTTATGGGTTACAACATAATTACTGTGTATATGATATTAATATATTGGTGAATAGTAGAATTATGTTTGATGTGTACCTTTTTCTAGGCATACATTTAGGTTACTGAATATGTGACAATAAATTAAATTTCAATAAATTTTACGTTGCAAACAAAATTGTATTGTTTTGTATTGATTTGTTGTAAATGCCACATAAATCAATGAAATACAACACATTGAAAAAGTCATGCAATAACACTATATGCAATAAAATATTTGAAATCAGTTGTGCTGTCTTGTGTCAAATTACTGTGACAATTAACATGTTTAAAAACTACTGTTTTTATTGTATCAGACTAAAGCTTTTATAATGAAATTTACACATGAACACACGTACAGTGCCCATGAAAATGTTGCAAGTTAGAAATGAAAATAATAGATCCTATGTACTGAAACGCATTGGGGTTTTTTGGGTGATATTTTACGTTTCTTGCATTACAAGCAAATTCTCCCACGACCATAGAATAAATCACCAGACGTCATTACAATAAACTAGAATGATCTGGCCCTTTTTCTCTAATCCCTGCCCTGACATTATCCAGCAGGGTGGCCAGTGTTCCCTGGCTCTCAGCCTCTGTGTGTTTGTTGCATCCCAGGACAGTTGACATTGATTGTGCAGACTGAGACACATTAGTACCCAGCTCGCCCCTGCCGCTGAAAAACACATTAACTGGCTGCATCAGGAGTCCTGTCTGGTAACCATGGCAAAGCACATGGGGAGGGAGTGGAGGAGGGGTGACTTGAGTTGATCTGGGGCAGCGGGTTCAGCACACAGTCTCTTAGGGGCTGTCTCTCAAGCGCTCCTTTCCTTTCCTTCGGCAATGTCGCTCATTCTCTCTTAGCTTCTCCATTCCCTCTCTTGCTGTCACCCGTTTATCCACACACTGTATAGTGTACAGACACTATTTGCATAAGTAGGTTTCACTGCGTTTTGTTATCCCCTTAGCTTAAACCACACACACACACACACCTCTGTAACTCAATCTCTAACTCTCTAACGGACTTCTGTTTATTTCTAGTCATAGTGTTTTACCTCTATGAATATTTATAATAAATACATGAAGGAGTTATGACAATAGAGCGATGCTAACTCAGGGCTAAAACTATTGTTTAACTAAGATTTAAGTCATGTCTGAAATATACCTATCAATAATTTGATTCTGATTGGGACATATGACTTGACATTTGCCAGAAATTGTTCTCATCAGTCAATGATGATCAGTTAGATGTTGTAAGGTCATCATAGTGTCTTTTAGTGAAACATTTCACACTAACAAGGTAGCAGGATATGATATACAGCACAGTATGTTTGTTTTGTTGTGGCATAAAGGGCTGCAGGTCTGGTTATAGCTTTGTATATTAGGCAATAGAGTGCACTGCATGCCCTGTTATGTTAAAAACACTCAAAAGAGAGCAGTAGAGGCAGAACGTTTTTATAAATCTACAGATGATACCCTGGTTATACCAATGTTATTGAATCACACACATATAGCCACAGTTATCTATTAGTGCACAAACAATGACCTAGGCCGTTTAAACCTTTTTCATATATTTTTAAGTTGAACAATTAAGTTCAAGGATGGAATTTGGATGAGGTTTTTGGCAGTGGTAATGCAATGTGATATAACGGGACATTGGCTCTTTTGGATTTGTTTTCATCCATGCAAAACCGTATAAAAAACAAACAAATTTAGTTTTACTAGCATAGTCACAGGGAGATTTTTATCTCTTTTACTAGAAACCTGGCAGAGAAAGCAGCACACAATATCAAAACACAAACCATAAGATAAGAACTTGACAAAAACATAAATTTTCACATAGAAACAGGCACAGCCAGAAAATACTGTAATGCTAGGAGGCAATACTATTACAAGCTCTTACTTTACTGACAACCATTGATTTAATTGCATCTTTAAACTCTCAAAAACAC
Source organism: Percopsis omiscomaycus (assembly GCA_027575585.1). Taxonomy (NCBI): domain Eukaryota; kingdom Metazoa; phylum Chordata; class Actinopteri; order Percopsiformes; family Percopsidae; genus Percopsis; species Percopsis omiscomaycus. The sequence continues at coordinate 9,118 of JAODLI010010272.1, read as the reverse complement.
AACCTCCCTATAGTTTTGATTCTGATTCCAAAATAAGGTGCCAAATAACTGAAAGAGCATAGCACATCGTGAGCAATGTACAATCCTAAATCAAAGTCCTTGTATGTGTACACATACCTGGCAAATAAAACTGATTCTGATTCTGATAGTGTTTCTGACGCCCACATGTAGTGAGAGCTGTCTTAGTACACCAATGGGTTAACCTTCGCTGTGGGCTGGCCACCCACCTTTACAGTAGCCTAAGTAGGGGGTACTGTGATGTTTGAGAGATTTAGAGTTTGTAATGACCCTCAGTGCCACACGACACACAGTGTCCAACACATGAAACATATAACATTTAATTTTGGTGATGGTAGGCGGATGCAGAAGCGGAACTGAACATACTGATCCCGTTTTCTGTCAGAGCTCCCTCAACGTTACGGACGCCCGGAAGCGGTCGCAAATTTAAACATCTTTCACAACAACAATAAATACGGAATTTATCTTTCTGTTATAACCTATACGGTATACTATGAAAAATTAAGCTCACGTCGTAAAGAGAATTTTTTGAAGGTGAGATATTCACTTTTAAATTTAACATGTTCATTGTTAGCAACTATACATGGCCGTCGATTTCGGCTAAGACTATTGCCTGGGTCACAATCTCAACTATAGCACTCGTTAATTGTGACCTGAAACTGATGAGATATATTGTTTTTCAGTTATGGTTGAATGTGGTTTGGATTTTCACTCTTTTAATTGCACACCTTTTTAAATATAAAACAATTAAACAAGGACCAGAAAATGCATAGTTTTTTGCATGCAGCGATTATTACTCGTGCACATTTATTACATGCAGACTCCCGCCGTTGCAATTCCATCAAATAGGCGGATTCGTATTCATAAATTCAATAATTAGCAAAAGCAGAGTAAATACATGAATAATTACGCTTTAATATCAACGGTGCATGCCATAATTTATATTAATATTCATGATACAAAATATCTAAATCCATATTATTATATTGCACATATTGTATTTCTCATTTAGGCAATAACATTCCTACGACATAAAAAAATGTATATATATATTAATCTTTTGATCTATAGATACTGTATAATTCAGTAAAGACAAAATTTCAGTTGCATGATTATTTACTTTTATGAGGTTACTTATGTTCTAATGTGATAAACCACTGTATGCAAGAGGGTGTACCTTCACATTATTTGCGGTATGTGTGATTCACAGGTGCAGCCTACCATTTCAGAACAACACTGGGTCCCTCTGAAGGCAAGACGAGTATGGAAGAGGAACTAACGGTGGCAGAGGAAGGACAGGGGGATGCTGGAAGCAGTGAGGGGGAGTCAGGGGTAGACATGACCAACAGCAGCCCTGGACCTACCAAGAGAGGAAGGGGCAGGCCAAAAGGATCCAAGAAGCTGCAAGTGTGGGTTACACATGTTGACTTATTAACAGACCTGTCAAATGGTGGCATCAGTCTACCGAAAAAGGGAAGGGGTAGGCCTAAAGGTTCCTTAAAGCGCAAACCGGAAATTGCAATGAGTGGGGAAGAAGAAGATTGTATTTCTAGTCCACCAAGGAAGAGAGGTAGGCCTAAAGGCTCTCTGAACAAGAAAACACTTCTGAGCATGGAGAGAGAGGTAAGCAGCGAGGGAGAGTCAGGGACAGAATTGTCCAATGGTAACACGAATCCACCAAAAAGGGGTCGCGGTAGGCCGAAAAAAGTCCAAGTAGAGCGAGAAGAAGGGGAGTCTGTGCAGGACGTTTCCAACGGTGGCTCCAAACCTCAGAGAGGGAGGGGCCGACCTAGGAAAGGGCCGCCTACAAGGGGGCGGCCTCGGAAGTACCCGTTGCCATCCCCTGAAGAGCTGGAGAAACCGAAGGAACGCAAGCCACCGGGCAGGCCACGGAAACACCTCCAAGTAGATCCTTCCGAGGAAGGGTCAACATCATCCTCCTCGTGCACCCCGACTCATGCCGCCCCGAGAAAGAGAGGCCGTCCCCCGGGACGGTCTGCTGGCCGAGGCAGACCAAAAGGCTCCTTCTCCCAGAAACCACCATCGTTGAAGGTGCACAGTAAGGTGGGCAGGCCTAGGAAAGTAGTTCACAAAGGCGTCACCCTCTCTTCAAAATTAAAGAAACGCGACAGACCCCGAAAGGAACCAAATAAAAGAGGAAGGCCAAGGAAGTACCCCTTACCATCTCCAGAAGAGATGAAGAAACCTAAAGTATGGAAGCCACTTGGGAGGCCACGGAAATACCCAAGAGCTGATCCTCCAGAGGAGGACGCTCCTTCACCTAGGAGAAGCCGAGGGCGCCCCCGCAAACTTGAGTCTAAAAGAGGGGCTCACTTGCGAAAGAGCGGAGCAACCACTCTGTCCTCCTCGCAACCCTCCAGGGATGGAACCCCGAGGAAGAGAGGCCGCCCCTCAAATACTGTCAAAGGAGAAAATGGAGCTCCACGAAAACGGGGCCGCCCCAAAGGTTCGCTCAATAAACATAAAGCAGTAAATCAAACACGGGTCGAAACTTCCATCATGGGAAAACGGCCCCGTCGCCTTAAACAGAATAAAGTTTCCTCCGTGAATCAGGGGGAGCACGAGGGTGGAGAATCGGAGACGGAGCACAAAGTTGTAAAAGATGAAGGAATGGATCAGGAAGTAGGCTTTGCCCCGCTTGATGAAAGTGATCTGTCGGGCACCACTGATGCAGCTATGAATTAAAGTGTGGAGTTAGGCTTGGTGAATGTTCCCACAAGCTCTGGCAAGAAGCCTGTCCAAAAAGGTTGCAGTAAAACTAACTTTGATTTATGGACACAAAATATGACTCAGCTGGTTGGTTTCTGTTGAAAACAGAAAGCCATCTGGTAAAATAAACAGACGTATTTTTAACATTCTGTCATTATTGTAGGTTAGATATTATCTGCAGCTTCTGATTTGTTTGCCTGAGTAGCTTGTTTATTTTCATTTTAATGTACTTTTAATGTATGTGGACGCCTTCCTTGAAACTGACATTTCTAAAAAATTCTTTATATTTCCCTCATCCAAGTAAGCTGATGTAAAATCTTTTTATTAGATACTAGAGATAATAAACCAGCATGTATAGGTTATTACTGAGTTTAGCTCTTTTCTTTTACTACCATCATCAGTTTTATTGTAATATAATTTAATATTTCTATGTAAACTGGGAAATTACATTTGGAGGGAGGAAAAATTGAATGTTCAAAAAATAAATTTTTATTTGGTGTATGTGTTGAGGATGATACAGTGGTATCTGAATTATGTCATTTATTTCTCTCCATGCCATTTCACTCAGTTTGTTTTGCCTTAATTGCCAAAGTATTGAATGTAATATCAGATATCCGTTATTGTGCATAGATTGATCTCACCTTTGGTAATTGCATTCCTTAACAGAATTAAAAGCCAAATTTAGGGTTAGGATTATGATGTGTCTATCTATCTCCACTTTAAATTCACACCCATTGTGTGACGATTTTTATTTAATTTTTTGCTTGAGATGTGCTAGGCAATTTACTTTTGTCAAATTTGTTAGCTGTTCTAAAGTTGCAGTAGTTAAATAAATTCCACTCTATTCTCTAAATGTTACATGTAGCTGTGAATATGTTTTTTACAACTAGGACTGTTATGAATATGGTTACCTTTTAGTGATTGGTTTGATTTCACAAATATGGATTGACTTTTTAATGCCTTGTGTATAAAAAAAGAAGTGTTTCGTGCTTTTGATTATAGGTATATTTTTTGTACATCCTAATACATTACTTATTGCAAATACTAACACACTTCATTCTTATAACAGATTTTTTCTGATTGGTTCATAAATAGTTGGAATTACTAAACACCAAGATGTGCCACAATTAACAAAGTTTGTTAACGTTTGAACTATGGTGACCCTGCCTGACCTGGATATGAATTATGCTCAAATCCAATCTGGTTTTGTGAAGTCAAACCATTGACTTGGATGGATAAACTTTAGTCTTGGTGTTGAATGAGAAAGACAATAATTTGTGAGTGTATGGTCTTAAAATAAAATGTCAATCTGGCTGTTTTATTTTTTATGGTGGTGTGAGCTGTTTTTGGAATTTGTCTTTTGTTTTCTTACCATTTGTCTTAACATTTATAAGACATGTTTGTTGTGTAGTGTATAAATGCACATTACACATAACATCTTGAAATAAGTCAAATATAGCTCAGAACCACAGTTGGTCATCTTGAGTTGGTCATACATTTAACCACACGGTATGTGTTTGCATACTCATAATGCAGATACATTTGTAATGTGAGTGCTTTAAGTTAACCCTTTTTGTAACTCTTTTCTAGCTTTGAGGTTGTTTTTTGTTGTTTTCCAAGGAGAGGCTTCACCAAAGCTTTTTAAACCATGGCTGTCTGCAGAGATGAGCCAGCATCATGGTGAGACTGGAAGGGAAACTCAAACGTTCAGTAGATGTTACAGGGTAAAAAAAATAAAATTCCTTATACAATACGCTTTGCAAATGTGAATGTCAATAAACTATATCAATTAAACATGTAATAGAATTTAATGATGTGGTTTATTTAGTCTAAATCATTGCAACAAGGATAAGTATTCTGTTTTAGTATTCTGTACTCTGTCCATGGCTCCTGACTAAACTGTTTATTCATTTGGGCTGAGGTAACTGCTGTTCATATGACAAAAAAGTCAGGATCAGACCTACTGTACGGGGACAGGCCTGATTCCAGTGCCATAGAAAGTAAGTTGTTAGGAAAAATGATACAGGTAATTGCTGTTATATGATTTAGAAACACAAGGTGGCAATGTTGCCTAACACTTTGGTAACAGCAAAACCGGCTAAATTGACATTCACACACTTATAATCATCATCTTCTCAAATAAGAAGATCTTTTTGTTTTTGCCTCCTCGCCCCCCATCTTCCTGGGCAGGAAGATCATCAGTTTTACCTCATCCACATTGTGGTCACTTTTTGGCTCTTCAAATGGCCCATTTATCGGTGAGGTTTCTTTCTTCACAGTTTCCTTGAGCTTATCCTCATTTTGTGTCAAATTTTAATGCAGACATATTCAAGCATTGTTATTGCGCTATGTTTTTTTTAATCATATTCACGTAATTCAACATGCCATTTTGCATTGAGGTAATTTGGCACTATTACACTTCCATCGCACCTTTTTAACGCAAAGAATCATGAGGTCACATATCCGCCAATCGACCGTTTTGGGGGGAGTGGTTAACAACAAATTATTTGGTTGCCTCACCTTGAGATGATTAGACAGTTTATTACAAAAGTCTTATCCACTAAACTAGATGTAGGAATATTGCCAATGTGGTGGAAATCACCAATAGAAAAGTGTTTTACCTATGCTGTGTGTTACATGGCATCACAATATCAATGTAGCCAGAATACTACAGTAGGCTTTGTTGGCATAAAGAGAAATTTTAGTAGGGAGAGAGTTGCTTGATTTAATAAAATACTTTTTACTAAATTAAAATATACTCACATTAAGATACACAAAATTACATATTTCCACAAGGTGCGCCCCTGATTCCTTCTCCCCCCCAACCAGCCCTGTTCTGTCACGTGACTTACGTTTGTCTGAGGACGCACCTGTTTTCACCTATGGTATTGACCTGCTGAAACACTTGTTATCGAGATTATAATCTTTACACCGATGTTTGCTTTCTTCGGTGATGGGTCAGGCATAATTGTAGGTAAGTCAGTCATGTGTAATTTTATTCGAATGACTGTACAACCAAAGAGGTTTTGGTTCGACTACGCTCGGTCGCAACTCAGACCGACTTGTAAAACAAGTTTTATGTCCGTCCGGACTGTCATTCCTCGAGGCTGTGTATTTAATCTCTTACAAATCTCTTACAAGCTTTATAAATGTCGATATTTTTTCTGTCACTATTGTCAGAATAAAGGATTACATTTAAATCATATGTATTTGTACTTGTGTATCAGTTCTCAATCGGTTCTGATTAACTTTAACTTCCTTGAAGCTAAAACTGTTCCTGTAGGCTATTGTAGTCTATTGGTGACTTACTGTATCTTGAATGACGATTTTCGAAGGGAAGGTTCTACATATACGGTTCTATTACGTTCGCTGTTTCACAAAAGACTTTTATGTTGACAAATTAGAACTTCTTTATTACAAGCTAATATGCTTGTACAGTAGCCTATGTGGGGAGGACTGTGTTGCCACACCCATGATAAGCAATGCACTTTGAAACTGAGCAAGGGAGAGTTTGTTCTTTTTTTCCAGAGGTTGGAACCCTGATCGAAAAGAATTGCAAGCAAAAAACTTGTCGACAAAAATGTCTGGGCAAAGTTCTTTACCCAGCCTGACCACAGGATCTGAGGAAGTGATAACATCTACTACAACCAATGGTCCAACTGCCAATTCTCAGAAGTCAGCGGACAAAATTCGGAAGAGCCAGGAAATAGAGGAAGATAAGAAGGAAGATGGTGAGGGAGAAGACTCAGAGGAAATGGTGGTACCCGACTTTGCTGTATCAGAGCCAAGCACTTTGCAGTGGCCAGAGGAAAGAGATGGCAGGCTGCAGACGGAGAACCATGGCGTATCATCAGAGGACACAGGTAGTGGAAGCCAGTCAGAGGACAGAAACCAAGAAGAACATGACACAGCGAGGAAGGCCAAATGGAGGGAGAGCATGCCTGAGGGGGAGAGGTGGAGGGATTATGATGTTGTGGAGGAACAGGGGGGTTCACTTGCAGATGATGAAGAGGAGGAAGATGATGATGATGAAGAGGAAGGATCCAGTAAATGGATGTCTGAAAAATCTGCCTTGGTGGTTACTCCACAAGTCAACATTGTGAGTCAGTCCGGCAAAGCGGTTCCCCAGGAGAGCAGGCTCAGTATCGAGAACATTCCGGAGAAAGAGCCGCTGCCAGAACCTGCTTCCCCTGCCCAGTATTACCCAGAATGGACAGGAGAAGAGGACAAGTACATATGTATGTATGAGCCCCACTTAACCTTAAAGGGACACTCCTAATTATAAAAAAAACACACACACACATTTTGGGTAACCAGGGTTACAAATTGTGGAATTGTTCTAGTAGTACAGTAGCCTATATAGGGCAGTAATCGTAGCATACTTGTCTTGTGTTTAAATTAAAACATTATAAGACACTCTTATAGGGTTGGGTAGGCTACCATTAACATTTGAACCGATACTGGTGCCGGTACCTTTTTTAAAAAAAATTAATAATAATACGGTACTGGTACCTAATGGTACCCTTTTTCAGCATTTTACTCTCTCTGTAATAACAAAAATATTATAAGTCCAAACTTGCATTTCGCATCACAAATATTGCAGCTAGCGTTGTCTGCTTTGAATGCCGTGCTTGTAAATTAAGGGTTGGTGCTCGTAAGTGAAGATTCACAAATGTTAATTGCGGAAGTTTGTATCGCGTTGTGTGATAAAATGGTCGCAAATGTTTTAGTAAATGTGGCAATCATAGTGAAATTTACATGCCATGAATCAAGCTTGTGAAATTAAATTACACATTTGCGAATCGTCACTTACAACCACGAACCTCAATGTGCGAGCACGACATTCAAAACAACTATTGTAATCCCATAGGCTTCAAGTCTAACCACCGCTTTCGCCTCGCCATGTTGAACTTTTGAACAAGATGCAGAGGTGACGTAATTTGGCACTGATTGATTTTACGGGAATCGGTCGGCTACTCAGTAGTAGACTACCGACGTAATTTGGTCTACCCTTAAATGTACCGAGTTCGGTACCTAATCCTACACTCCTACCAGTCAATGTATGAGGAAAATGTAAGCCCTTTTTTCTGCTTGCTAGATTTGTGTGAACATGTGTGCGGTGAAAAGCTCAAACTGGGCCTGGGGATAGTTGCTGCAGCTGTTTTATTCCCCCTCCTGGTGTGGGGGGGCTATGCTCTTCTGCCCTTTGATGTGCCTCTGCTTGAGAGCGCCCCCCTCAGACTGGTGTACACGCTACGCTGTGCTTTCTTCGCAACTGTGCCCATCCTGCTTGGTAAGACATTGACCATGCTAGTTTGCTGTGTTTGAATTACAGTTGAATTACAAGTTTGTCTGGAATTAGCCTTTTGAGTAATTGCATGCCCCTGCCCCTGCTGAGTGGACTCCTGCCCCTACAGACCTCACATGTTCTCTACCCCCCCACAACGTGCACTTAACCCTAACCCTAGTGCACAGTTGTGTTTTCTAAACATAAACAGTGAGCTGGGGAGGAAATTTGGGGTTCTGGAGTAAAGAGTGTTACTTTTTTAAGTGTGTTTTATAATACAGCTCAGTTTAGACATGCTTTTTATAGCTTGCAGATGATGTCAACTCCTAATATCTAAGATTCATATTGGTTCACATTGAAATCTTCCATAATTTTGACCAAACAGGCCATATTACAATGCAGTAATAATAAACCAATGCATGCGAGGGTTAAACATTGTCATTCCCGTCTCTTCCCCATGTCCTGTCATTTGGTCTCCGCATAGGTGTATTGGTTCAGGGGGTGGCCCGGCTGCGTCACAGGGCCCTCAACCCCCTCTACCAGGGCAAACTGGAGAGCACGGAGGTGGTGGTGCACTGGCACTACGTCAGCGACTCGCTCACCCTCTTCTTGTTCTACTTCTTACAACTAGCTGTCATGGCAACCTACGTCAACCAGGACCTGCTGAAGCTCGTGCCTCTGCTCACCATCATATTCACCTTTGGAAGGTGTGTGTGCTGGATAACTAGGCCCTGTTTCCAGTATTCTAGAAACATTGTGATGTACAGCATAGATCTACTCTCATTACAAGTGCTTTAAAACCTTCCATTCTGGTTAGGGTATTTCCATATGTAAAGCATATACTGTATCTGAGCAGAATTAATGTTTTGCCGATCACCATGAAATTCCTCGCTTGAGAGGGACTACTTTCAGCAAAAGGGGCACCATGCTTCGGATGGAACATCTGATGCACACGATCACTGTAATTCTGCCCCCTTGTGGCCAGAATTGGAGTTACACTATGGATTTCAGTTACAGTTACAGCATTTAGCAGACGCTTTTATCCAAAGCGACTTACAATTACATTGTTCTATTACATGGAGC
>JAODLI010010262.1:0-25954 GCA_027575585.1 Percopsis omiscomaycus | reverse complement strand
TGTCTACCGCTAGTCAGGCTGATTGATTGATTGATTGATAGAAAATTAATAATTAAACAGGTATATTATTATTATAATATAATTTACTTTTGTTTGTTGTTGCTCAGAATTGTTGTTTATTCTGGATTTAAATTTTTAATTCAAATTTAATTGTAATGTATTTATTAACCGCTGATCAATATATTAAAATAATTTTTGCTTCAAATGCTGCTCAATGAAAATCAATGAAATACTGAAAAAAATGTATATGTGACACAAAAAGGCAATTTAATATTTTGGCCGGTAAAAAAATATGGTTGGCCGGTGGATTTTTTCATCTACCGGCCACCTTGGCCGGTGGGTCAAAAAGTTAATTTCGGACCCTGCTTATAATTGTACTCCCTGCAAGTCACTTTGGATAAAAGTATCTGGTAAATAACCTAACACAGGTATACAGAAATACAGAATGCCTCTTTCAGTCCTATTGATTCACTGTGCTTTGGCACAGCAGTGTTATAATTCAAATGCGTTACTTGCTATAGTTGAATAGAATGGCCACACCGTAGCCAAGCCATTGAAATGTTCTTGGCATGTTGTACTGTGCATGCGAGCCGCAAGACGGTTGGGCTCGGTCAGGTCAGTTTGACTGCACTGGGTCGATCAAGCAAACACACATTGAATCACTGCAGTGCATAAGAAAGCACAGACACCAGCACATTTCCTACTTTCTTCTGACTCTGGGTGCCTGGGTAAGGCACCGTTCCAAAGGTTTTCGAAAACCAATGATGCACTGTTTTTCTTGCGCCAGTTTTTTTTATTATTCTTTCACTCGTTCTCTAGCTAGCATTATTAAGGCTGTATTTTCACGTTGGTCTCTCTCCAATTTCTGTCCTTACTGTCTCTCTCTTCCTCTCTTTATTTATTTTTTTTTTTTTTACAAAAGTGGCTAAAGTGCAGAAATTATAAGAAAAGGCCTGCATGTAGAGTCATAAGCTATAGCGGTTGGCTTTCTGTGCAGCTGAGTTCCCATTCAGAGCCAGAATGGCTTCTCCGTGTTCGATTTATACCTCTTCTTCTCCAAGGCGCCCAGTTCCGCCACTTGTGCTTGCCTGCATGTTGAAACCCTATTCTTGGCCTACCTCTCTCTGCGTTATCCATCCTTCCTTCCTTCCTTCTTGTAAGTTAATATTTCCCACTCTACATTATTTGGTGTGTGTGTGTGTGTGTGGGGCGGGATGCACGTCTTACGATTTGATTCCCGCCAGCCAAGGCAGCTGCAAGCAGGCAGCTGATGTGCTCAGCTGAACACTCAACACAGTTCACTACACAGACAAAGTGACCCCGTATTGAGGACTGTTTCTGAGTGATTAGCTTTCACTTCTTGTCTGCTTTCCTGCCTTTCTTTCTATCTGCATGTCTGTCTATCTGCCTGTGTCGTTCGCTTACTTACAAGCCTCCAGCAAGCACCTAGTTGTACCCAAGTGGCATCCTGCAGTGCTGAAAATTGAATCCAAGACGGAAGTGCCAAAATCTGCAGTTCCTCGAATACTACTCCCCAGTCAATCCCCATAGACCCCAATGTTAAAATGTCCAACTTTAACGCAGAAATGTTTACATGACTGAATTTTTATATAACTCGGTAACCATATAACTTTTATATAACTCAATTGAAATTATATCAAGCCATTCATTTATCCATCCATTAATATATAGCCGGGAGTTGGGCAGAGTCAGTTGCGTAGGGGTTTAGGAGAAAGAAAGCAGATTGATATACACTAATCAGCAAACACGGATTATAACAAAGCATTGGCACTTGGCAGTATCAACAGATTGGTGTTTGATGTGGTTTTCTTCTTCTTTTTGACAAGCATATTTGCCACAAGTCATCAGAAGGCATTTAATAAATTATTTAACTAGGGGAACGCTATGTTGCCTACCTCTGTTTACCTGCATTTGTGATGGAACATGTGTGTCTTAGGACTTCTTTACTCAGCAAAATTGCTCACTGTGTTTATTTCTGTCGTGAGCTTGATCTCGTGTGTGTGTGTGTGTGTGTGTGTGTTGGGCACGGTGCCGTGTTACCTCACCCTTCTGACGCTAAGCAGCTTTAGCTTGATCACCATCTGCTCCACCAAGCCTGTGTTGTACACAGAGTGTCGCACACAGACACACACTTGAGCAGCACTATTTGTGTTTCAACAATAGCCAGAGAGTGTTGTCTGGTGCAGGGATAGAGCCTCAGACACACTAGCGATTCACTCGTCCCCCATCGCTTTGTAGCTTAAAGTTGGTCGCTAGTGGACCTTCCAGTCTCTGGTTGCCTAGGTATCCTTCTTGTATATTTCCCACCCGAAATGTTTGTCAGTTAACGGCATCCTTAGCTCCCATTGGTAGTCGCCTTAATCGCATCGCCTTAAGGTAAAGTTGAGATTAGTTTATCTTGGTAGCTGGCTGCCCACTTAGCGTCGACCACGGTTAGCTACAAGTCGCTGTTTGACATTCCATGGTCTCTCGTCGCTACATTGACGATAGTCTCTTCCAATGATTCTGGGGCTTAAGGCTGGCGTGAAACTGTCATGTTAGAGCTGAGCGGGTATTGAGTGCAGAACTTTTGGGTGATAGGTAAAAATGTTTGACAACCATCACTGCTTAAATCGGCGATTGCCAATGTATTCGCGTGTGTGGGCAGTTTGAACCAAAATAGCAGGTGTGAAAGGTGCCTCTAACCACGGTCCGGACCTAAGGACCAAGGCCCTTTTTGTGGGAAAAAGGTCCTTGAAAACTTAAGGCGAAACTTTTGCAGTGGTTGTGGCAAACCGTGGTCAAGCTAGCCGTCATTCGAATTTGCATGGTCAGCTCTTATATTTGGTGTGCGCTGAACATTACGGCAAACGTTGCTGAAAGTCCTGAAGCCTGGTTAAAGTTTATAGTTAAAGAATTTCTCTTTCTTTAAACGGGAAAAAATCAATTACACTGATTTGTGATCTTTTACAATCTTTTACGGTTGTGGTTTCTGTTTTGCAGTTGTGATTTCCGATTTGCTGTTGTGATTTGCACTTAAGGGCCACATACCCTTTTATACAGAGATCCCGTAATAATGTCGTTAAGAAGACTCGTCATTATGCCTTCATTCATGAAATAATGGCCTACTGTGCTTGTGGATACATGACTGGTGACAAGCTTCATCAAAACTTCTGTTCGGGCATTCCGACTGTCCCTTTTACACAGATATTGTTCCGGCTCTGTGACTACCTCCGTTGCCGGCACAGAGGCGGAACAACGATGACCCCCCCGTTCCACCTCCGTACCTTTTACGCAGAGTGGCGAGGCAGAATAAAGCCACAATATTCCCAGCTTTTTATGCTGTTTAAAAAGGGCTGATGATAACAGGATGTAGGTATGTCATGCAAAGTTCTTTAGTGCGCTGGCAAAATTGTAATGTGAAACCATACCTAACCAGATCAAATGTATAGAGTGTAACAGAAACATGAAAACACCCTAAATAACCAAAACAAAAGGACCCTAAATTGGCAAAATACCGTATTTGTCATATCGTCCATAGCTACTGTAGGGCTGGTTTCCAAGCACAGCATGTTGTGTATGGTTTGAAGACTGTCTCTCTGCTGGTTAACATAGCTAACTTCTCTCTCTTAGAGGGAGTGGGTGGTTCTTCATAGACCCACCCACACACACCCTCTCACTATGATCTTGTGTGAGAATTGGGTCATCTTTGCTTATGCAATGTTTAAAAGCAGCATTAGTAGTGAACTCTGTGTGTGCCGTGATTCAGCCAGTACACCACACATAGACACTCATGCCCTCATTCATGAAAAGTGCGGTCATTTTACCGACAGAGCTGGTATTCATCAATATTATCTTTGTCGTATCCTTAAGATCAAACGTTTGGTCAGAGATGGTTCTAATGCTTGATTCGTCATCACGAAAATCTGCATCATAAAACATCACTACAGCCTCAGTAACAACAACCACAATTATAGTATATATAATTGGTAATATAAAACAAGAATATAGCGCATACAAACGGAGGACTACCATAATGTATCACCATCTCTTATTAATTAGTAGGTATATTCATTCCTTTCACTTTATGCTGCAGTTTCTCTTATTTCTGTAGTTATTATGATTTCCATTGCCATCTTGATTAGCTAATGGGTCCTAATTTACTAGTGGGAGTATTTAAATCACTTCTTTCTGACCTGCAGCTAGCCTACAGGGCAGGAACCATATTTAATTTAACAGATTGGGAATATAGCTGTAATTCATTTCACAATGCAGGAGGCATTATAACCGACAGCAGAAGGCATTATAACCGACAGCAATTTGTAGGCTTACATGCCTAACTTCACTAATAATGAATGGCAGGTATATACATGTAATGGCCTACCTCTTGGGGCATCCTTTTGTTAAGTAGAAACCGTGTTAATTGCGTCTGAGATTTTGGTCCACGTTGTCACTTTCTGCCAACATTAAATGCCCCTTTTGAGGCTGCCAAATAAATCTATTTGGTTGCCTGCGACCTTTGACATAAATTATGGGTGTATAATATGTAAATAAGGACAGGTGCCACACATCCTCGCTTCTACGACTTTATCCAGTTCATCAATCCGCGATGACATCTACGCAAATTTCGAGGCCCTATGATTAAAGTCACTATAGGACACATTGTTGCCAGTCCACAAATACCCACGGTGCAGCTTTAGCCCGGTGTTGATGCCATGCTAGCAGAGGGCTCCATTGAGGCTGTGCTGCAGTGTAGCGGCCCTCTGCCCTGTTGGCCTTCCCCCTCCAGCAGCTCCCGCCTGCCGAGTGGGCTAATGCACTCCCGTTGCGGGGGGGCTCAACATGCGGGACCGCCCGACCTCACGTGATGAGCGCTGCTGGACTCGTGCACTCTTCCCTAGTCCTGCTTTAGTACGCCGCTGGCCAGAGGTGTTTGTGCAGGCTCAACCTGCTTACACTCTATTCTATGGCTCTTACCTGAACCACCCGCAGGGTGAGTTCTGTCTCGGAGTAGCAGTTACCCAATCACTGTCGCTCAACTTTACCGTGAGCCCACTGACCCTGTTGTTGTTATTGGTCCCATCATTTGCCTTGCCCTGAACGTGTGGTTTATTTGGGCCTGCCTGGCTGTACGCCTCCCTAGTGCTGATATTGGCGAACGCAAACATTGATCCAAAAGAGTGAAACTTGATCCTGACCATCATCAAATACTAAACTATACCAATTATGTAGAATATGAATTTTATTTTAAAATTAAAATTGCAGTGAAAATGCAAACGCCAATGTGCACAGATTCATAATCTTTAAAATGTTTTAAATAGTGCAAACCTAACAAGTCTTAAACTCTGTTGCAAAACATCAAAACAGTATTTAACACAATGATTCAAATCAAGTGCAAATATGAAATATAAACATAGATTCTAACTTTATTTACAGGCTACATACAACACCTATATCGTCAATATCGTGGGATGACAAATTGGGGAGGAACTGTACCGGTATATGATGGACGCTACGATACGGCACAGCCCTAGAATCAAATAGTCGTTACACGCCTTGTATATTATATTCCTATTCTAATTCTGCATGTACATGAGAGGCCCTGGGTGGTACCACAAAGTATATAATGGTCTTGCCTGTGTGTGTGTGTGTGTGTTGTGCAGGGGTCCCTTCAGCGTGGTGAGGAGATGCATCAACAGAGATACGGGGCAGCAGTTCGCTGTCAAGATCGTGGATGTTGCCCAGTTCACCTCCAGCCCTGGGCTCAGCACAGAGGGTAAGAGACCGCACGCACGCGTCTACGCACACACACATACACACACACACCACCCCCTCCGGTTTCATTCATAAAAGTGTAATGAGGGGATGATGAGGTCTATGTTGACGGCTGTGTATTGACCTCGCCCGTTCACACATTCAGGCTTGTACACGTGTGAGGTCACCCAGAGTTTATTTACACTCTTGTTACACACTTGTTACACACAGGCAGCAGCGCACAAATGTACTAAATATTATAAATAGAAAGATTGCAATGTGAAAGATTATTATTGTGTGCATCAAGATATATTATCCTGCTGGAATCCTGCTGTTGTGTACGAGCAGATCAGCTTCCTCTGCAGAGAAGCGTTCTTTCTTACTACTTGGCAAACGCGCCATTATAATAGCAATCCGCCAAGGTGCCAGCGCAGGGAATGGGAGATGACAAAAAACACACCCACGAATAATCAAGAGACTAGAGCCTTGTGCTGTGACAATTTTTACCGCCGTTAAACTAGCAAAAGTGGATTTGGACACGCCCTAAATTGCGCCATGAGCTTTAGACAGTTACAGTTACGTCACTTAGCAGACGCTTTTATCCAAAGCGACTTACAATTACATTCTGCTATTACATGGAGCAGGTAGGGGTTAGGCGTCTTGCTCAAGGACGCTTACAGGTAGGCCACCTCTGGGGCTCGAACCCACGACCTTACGGCTGAGAGTCCAACGCCTAGACCACTAGACTACCCTGCCGCCAGGCTCTGCGCTTAGATTGTTAAAATAGGACCCTCTATTAAAGCTGCTGACAGATGTCCATGGCCTTTCTAAGAATTTACACTAAATGTATAGCTCTTCAATCCTAACCCAGGGGGTTTTCCTGCATAGAGAATTACGAGCTCTCAGCAAAACTCCGGTGGGTGTCTTCATGGAAAACACTGTTTTCTAACAAGTTCTGTGGGTTTCTGTCATTTGTAACTGCAGTTGCTGCATTACACTCCCAGTCTGTCCGCCCCTCCCCTGCCGCTGTAAGCTCACACACTCGCACACTGTCGCTGTGTTCAGCAGGCAGTTGGGCATGGAGGGCGGCGAGATTCAGTGCATTTCCTAAGCGAAACAGTGGAGTAGGAGAGGGAACTCCACTCAGCGCACAGCGGCGAAAGTTCCCTGAACCGCTAATCCCCGCTACAAGAAGTAGACGAGTTTACTTTTTCAGCTCTGCTTGGAGCGGTTTCTATAAGCAGAAAGTAGATCAAATCCTCACAATCTCCTGTGTTGAACACAAGTAGCTTATCAAACGATCATTTATAGCAGCAATATTCACAACCTTCTTTGTTTTGGATTTGACCCTGTACAACTGCAATTAATGTCGCTAAAAATAAAATGTGTCAAATTCCGTTGGGTTCCCAGTTTAGTTTGTGTAAGTAGCCACGATTAGCCTGAATAGCATGTTGCTAGGCTAAACTATGGAAGTAAACTAGAATTAACAAACACATTTGCTTTTCAGCAGACAGCCAATTATACAGCTGCATTAAAAACATTATATAAGTGACACTTCTCTAAATAAGTATTTAAAAAAAATACTTATTTATGATGGTAGACATTGTTGTTGCACACCACCGGCACCAATTTGGGTGACACTGATTTCCTGGCAAGCCAATTGTTTACTAGAGCGCAAAATTGTTTACAAGAGCACAAAGTTCTTCATAGTTCTAGCCTCTTAATTTTGCTCTCAAAGTGCACACCAGATTGACCAATTTAACTTTTAAATGTTCTTATGGGGGAGCCCCAGAGGGTCCGAGGTACACCCACCTCCTCCTCATTTTGAGCCAGGAAAAACCCTGCTGCACCTTTTTTAGGGTAACACTTTCCCAGATCAGACTAACTCTTCCCCCCCTCCCCACACCATGCTCTGGCGATATGCAGGCTGTTTTATGTGGCACCAGCCTCCTGGTGGTGGTTTCCCTTTTGAGGGGTAATGCTTAAGTAGGGCTGCTGTGCACCTCGGAGGCAAGCCGGGGGTCTGATGGATGGAGCCCAGCTGGGTGTGCAACGAAGGCAGAGTGAGTGATGGGCAAACAAACTGTTGGACAAAAGGAAAGCGGAAAGATTAGGAGGAATAAGGGAATTGGCTAGACCAAAGGGGGGGCAAGTCTGTTGTGAGACACGTTTACTACAGTCCATATATCCAGCAGGTATTTTTTAGGAAGCAATAAATACCTCGGCGATGCTTATGCCTTCCTTTTGCTGTGCTCAAGTACCAAAGAGGTGTCTTTTTAATCAATGAGATTTTTCATTTAGAAGGATGGTGATTGTAAACCAAATGCAGGGCAACTTTCTCCTCTGGGAAATCCTGGCTTGTATTTGCTTTATGTAATCATGCACTGTATGTAGCTATACTATACACTCGGTGTTGAAACACAAGCATTCCACGGTCAAAGTCACTTCCACACTCTGATGTTTGGTCTGAACGACGGCTGAACCTCTTGACCATGTCTGCACTAGGATGCACCGATTGTTTTTCTTGGCCTATTCCTGTTTTGATAGTAAAGCTTTCGCAGTTTATTTGACGGCTCCAAGGGATTTAGATGCAGAGATATTTAGTTTTCAATTTACTCTCTTGCTCGTGTTTGTCGCCTTTTTACACTTGTACAAAGCAGCGTCCGTTTAACAGATTTATATAATTAATAAATAAATAAGATACATGGCTTAGCCTACTCTTTTCAGTGAGATAAACAATATTATGCCAATTGATTTGCTCTCAGTGTTGTATTTAAGAAAATATTGATGCTCAAAGTTCGAATTTCTAATTTAAAAACATTTTTTTTTACCAGAGTACGGTTAACTTCCCAACATCTTCCAAGGACACTGTGATTTGTTGTTCTGAACTTCTTCGCTGTAGTTCCTCTGCAATTAACTTAACTTTGCCCACATTCAGATTCAAATCCGGCCCCCGTATTTCTACCAAGAGCGGCTGCTTTCAGATGCGTCCCAGAAGCGGCTTCCACCAAAAATAGACCAGGTGCGGAGCAGAGCGGAGAGCCGCTTCTGAAATGTGACGCGGCACGTTTGGGTGGATTCACCAGGGTTGACTGGAGTGGCAGCGTCAGCTCCGGCGACTGCGTCACAGCCAAAACGCAACGCAGCCACTCTTGATGGAATTTCAGGGCTACACTTGAACACAGACCGGCTGAACAAAAAAATCGTCTGGTTGCCGATCGCATGTTAGGAGCAAAAAACGTCAGATTTCAATTGATGCACCGGTCGACCGGCTTTTAAGCGTTGAGTAGCTGCTATACGATTGGCTGATTATACTGATATTTACTAACCTATTAAAGTGGCCCCTGAGTGTTAAGGTCATTTCTAAAAACCTTGTGAAGTAAAGTACACAACACAGAGCCATTTATCACTAAAATAATGCTGGTTCCCACATTGATTCGATCAGACAGAGTTGCAAAACAGTATGAGAAGAGTATAATGAAATGTGGTTTCAGTTATTTATATGCTTTTGTTCTCTCTTACTAATTGGGGTTTGTGTTGGTGTTTTGGCCCAAATGAAACCAAATGCAATGTCAGAAAATATTACCGAGAAAAAGGATTCCGACGCGAGGGATGAATACGTTTTCTTTATAATTACTACCCAAAAGTGTGTGTGTGTTTTTTTTCGGGATAATTCTATCCAAAAGCTGAATAAAGTCCTTAGCCTATAAACCTTTTACTAAAATACATTTTCAGAGTTTTCTTTGCAGTTGGGTTGTTTACATCCACTTCCACTACAAAATAACTCTTCCGCTTTCATTTGTCACCATTTGGCTGATGATGCTCTCGGCTGAATAGCAGACATTCAGCTAATCACATTAGATCCCAGTCGGTGTGTTCATCAAGAGTAGGCCAATCAACGTTACATGTCTCTTTTTCTAAGATTAAATTAGCCCCGGCATATTTCAACCAGTGTATAATTTGATGACATTAAAAAGGTCGAGAACCCGGGGGGTCACTGCTCCGGCCTGCTGCATTGCAGTCCCACCTTATGTACAAGAAGTTGAAGACGATTTTTATTTAAACAATTTTAAGCTGAACTTTTAACACCCGATACTGTATTGATTATTAACTCTCAACCCCCCCCCCCTCCTTTCCTTCCCTTATCCGCACTCTACCTCTTCTCAACTATCTCTGTCTTCAAGCACCAGAAATGGCACAGCAGACATTGTTTGCGCATTCGTTCATTCAGCTTTTCGCAACCACGAAAAGGCTCAGCCAGCCGCGAAATGATTCCCCTCACAAAACACCGACTACGCAGCCCTCTCGCAGCAAAGTGGTCTTTTACTTCCGTTATGTGTACTTCTGGGGCTGAGGTTGTGGAGTAGCACTTGTCTAGAAAGAAGCAGCAGCAGCTGATTATGAGGCCTGCTCCTTTGACGTCACTTTAACTTGACCTGTGTGGTCACACTGTGTGGACCCAACACACACACTGTCACATTCACACAGATGGGACTTACACACAGGAATGGTTTCTTTATATACAAATATCATATTTATATACCAGAATCAGAACTAATAACTAACATGTCTAGTTCCTCTCCCAGTGTACTGGGAGGTACATTTTGTACTGGTTCTGATTTCTTTGTCCCAAACGGCTCTAGTGGAGGGAACGTGGGGGCCAAGGATCCTGAGCAAGTGTTCTTTTCTCTGGCTACTGCGTACTTTGCCTTCCTTCCTCATAAAATGGGCGCTGAAAAGCTGGCGTGAAGGATCACCTAAATGAACGTTTTTTCATTGTAGCCATTCGTCTTCATTGCCTTCATTGCCCTTTTTGTGCCGATGACCACGCACTCCGTAAACGTCCAATCCCGGCGTCTCCTGGCCAGAGCTCAGGAATTCATCATGCTGCTCTCATTGTTTTGATTTGTTTTTCCCTTTTCCTTTTCATGTTGCCGGTAGGAAGCCAAGCTGTTGCGCTTGAGCAGGCAGCGGTAATACAGCAGCCTGCATAATCGTAGACAGACGCACACAATCCTGCTCAGACCAGGCGAACTGGGTCAGCCCCCCCCCCCACCCCACCCCGCCCACACCCACACCCCCCCACACACACACACCCACCAGCCTGTGTCTCCTCTGCTGTCCTGGGCTCTGGCGGAAGAATAGGTCGGGTCTCTGAAGAGAGGAGAGAGAACCTATAGCCCGAGAAGGAGCAGAATTCATCACATGGCACCACCTCCAACCTGCCCCATCTGTCTTCTTGATTCCCATCCTCTTTCCACCATCAACATGATCCCCCTTGAGTTTCTCCATACGAGTGTCTCAATACCCTGCTGGATAATACAGGGGGGCACACAAGGAGCAAACATGTTCTTCATGTACTGTATCAGGATGACAGTTACTATAGTAACAGACGCTGCTTTCCGCCTCGCCAGCAAAGACAAAGCTACAGTGACTTCCTCAACTACAGCGGGGGATAAAAGTGAAAAGGTTTTATCAGCTTTCAAAAGCATCCAAAATGCAGTAGCACTTTGTGTCCAGAGTTGCCGCCATTTCGCTCAGTTATCCTGTTCCTGTTCAGCTTTAATTATTCTATTATTGTCTTCTACCTCCTCTATGGTGTATATGCTGCACCCATACAGACTGTAATCTCTCTCTCTCTGTCTCTCTCTCCCTCTCTCCCCCTCTCCCTCTCTCCCTCTCTGTGTGAGGTAGCTGCAGTAGCCAGGCCCCCTCTGTGTGCAGGCATTGTATCCCAGCAGGAGCAACACAGCTACCGTAGAGATCACATCTGTCCTCCGTCTCTTTCGCCTTTCTCTCTTTCTCTTTCTCTCTCTTTCTCTCTCTCTTTCCTGTTTCCTCACTCTGTTTTAAACATGTTTTCTGGCGTCAGGCCATCGAGTCGGAGTGCTTCTCCATTCTGTCCAAAGGCCCCGGCTTTTCTACATTTTTGCTCACGCTGTGAGCACAGGCACCCTGCATGTTTTCATTGGCCCCATTGGATCTGTAATTTGATTCTCAGTGTCTTGTGGCGTCTGCAATATTCAGAATATGTCAGTCAAAAACAATGATAATTGTATTGCTTGGACTTCTGGGAGAGACATGCTGTCCTTCGCCCATAAGTTTTTATCTGTGTGATACAGCAGAAAATGGAATGTGTTTCAAACATCAGCAGAACAGCATTAAAACTTCCATGAAATCCACTCATGTAGTCCTTTGGTCCCAAACTGACCGCAACTATTTGTTTTCCCCAAAATGTAAATGCATAAAACCATACACATAAGAAAATATTATAATAATATTGACACATAAATGTATTATCTAATCAGTAGACATGTCACTTTTGATAATGTTTGGTTTTTATATAGATGTTATGTGCTACAGTAACTGAAGTGAACGGAGAAAGTTTGCAAAGTTTTATGTGAGATCAGGTTGGTCATGTTGCATTTTGCCGAAGGCTGGCAGTATGACTTTTTGTGGCCACGGGCCATCGGGCCATGGTAAATGTTGAACCCTATCATGACTCTATGGTTCTGTCTGTGAGCCAGCCAGCCTAAGCATGTGCCACAGAATGGTGCGAGGGGACTAGGCCTGGCCGAGAACCACGCTTGTTCAGGTTTTTACCGAGAGTGGTATATTAACGAAAATCTTGATGAAGAAATGTCAAAAGTTATACAACTGCGTTGAAAACCCGTTTCTTGCAGCGTTCTAGGCTGTGTTGGTAGTTGATACACTAATGACTGGTGTTCTTGGGTGACATTTTCTTTAAGGCTTTAAGGTTGTCACTGAGTTCACCACATGACATTAAATGGCAGAGGGACCTTCAGAGATCACACTTATCTGGGGTTTAGTAGCATTAGTATCGTGTTAGCGTTATCCTGCATGCCTTGTGTTTTGTCTTTAGTTTAATGCTAGCGCTGAGACCGGCAGCAACAGAAGCGACCCCTGTCCTTTGCTCAGGGCTTAATTAAATGTCAGTGCATGCATAGCAAAACCCTACAGAAGCTTTGCTCTGCGGGTCCTAGCTATGCGCACCTTTCGTGTCGATAGGTGCGTGGTTACCCTGCGTGTTCTCTGTGAGTCCCTGCCATTGTGTCCTTCTAGAAACATCAGCTTAGTCTCGTATGCTTTCCCATCTCTCCACCGCAATATTCCTGCCTGTAAATGGCCCGTAGCAACCAAGGGAATGCCACCATGGAATGCCACGATAGAATGTGGATTATCGAGCTGCTGTATTGCTCCTTTTGTTTTCACAACATGGCTAGAGGGGGACGGTTTAGAAAGTACACCTTAAGGAATTTTCTTTACGGTATGGATACCGTGCTGACCCGTAGAGCCCTCACAGAGGTAGCAATGCGCTTTCTTTAAATTATTTAAATTGGTAACTCAAAGAGGCCCAAAAGCTACCTGCAAAGCGAACCAGCTTTCACTGGCGAGTGCCTTGAAAAGACGATAGAAATTTAGTCGATAAGGCGAGGAAAATAAAACATTTAATTTCTCTCTTTTGAGCATTCAAAAAA
The DNA here is from genome assembly GCA_027575585.1 of Percopsis omiscomaycus. Classification (NCBI taxonomy): domain Eukaryota; kingdom Metazoa; phylum Chordata; class Actinopteri; order Percopsiformes; family Percopsidae; genus Percopsis; species Percopsis omiscomaycus. The sequence goes on along the minus strand of JAODLI010010262.1, from coordinate 12,701 downwards.
CCTTTTTAATGAAACTCTTAGCAAATGAGCATGATGACAATAAACCATCACGTATATCCTTCTTGACTGGTTGGACACATTACTGCTACTCACACTCTAAACAGGAAGTAGTGTATCTAGAGTTTTTACTTCAAAATTAAAGTTCAGATAGTTAAATAATATACCAACATATTTATTGATAAATCGTATCAGAACTTAAGAAAAGGTTTTGTATTTTCTATTTATTATTGCAGTTTGCACAATACATGTTATTAAAAGGCCTCTGTACTATGGGAAATATGTCCTAGTAATACAGTTAAGAGTAGCCTACAGTAATGGTTGTCATACTTTACCCCCTCAGAAGCATTTATATTGAATTTTTAAGAAAAAACGAATATACCGTGGTGTATACCGTTACCGTTTGTACTTAAAATGATACTGTGATATGAATTTTAGGCCATACCGCCCAGCCCTAAGCATGGCTATTTCAGTGGGATGGTGCATGTGATTTTATAATTTTTTTCTTCCGGAGGACGATATTAAAATTTAAGATTGCTGGATCAAGCAGTTTCAAGGAAAGGGATTTGAGTGTGTGTGTATGAAGCCAGAGAAGCGAGGAGAAAGATCCCCCCCCCTTTATTGCTTCTTTTCCCCATAAGAAGCAATAACAATCAGCAATGTGCGCTCGCAAAATTGCAATGTGAAACCAAACTTTACCGGATCAAATGTCATGTGTTACATTGGTACATACACAACTCCGGCCCTAACTAACCAAAACAAAAGGACTTGAAATCGGCAAAATACCGGCAGAAAAAAAACACACCGGCGGTCGATTCTCGATGTATTCGTATTTTCGACCAACCAATACATGCACTGCTTCAATGGGTGATGAATAGACGGGTTCATCACCCATTGAAGCAGTTGATACAGAGGCACAGCAGACTAGCATGGCAGCGCCAAGTGTACAGCCTTGTCATATGACCACATCATTCGACATCGTTTGACATCATTCGATTCAGGTAGGCTTTTACATCCTGCCATATTCTTGCTGACATTATGAATATAATATGTGCAGCGTCTTTACAGTCGTTGTATGAGCTGGTCGCAGATATTCGAATATTAATTGAACAAAATTGCGTGACATTTCAAATTCGTTCAAACGTGATTTTTGAAAAGGTGACAACCTGGGCTGCCCAGCTCACCGCTGCCTGCATGTAGGAGGCTTGGCATGGCTTGGCATACATGCAGCGTCTACCTCCATCCCTGCTCCATCCATCCTGTTTACTATGACAGAATAACTCACCGCTGCCTCTAGAGGGGAGGTGTTGAAATATTGATTTGTTAAAGCCGTGTTCTTCTCTTGCCCCCCTGTGCACGTCGCAACTGTCAAGCGTCACGTTCGCCTCGAGCGTCGTCTCCCTCCCCTCGCTCGGTCCCGCCGGGCTGTTGTTTCTGCTCGGCCACGGACAGAAGACAATCGCTTACTGTCGTTTCCAAGATGGGGTTTTTGTTCGTCTGGTCTTTCCCCCCCTCCCCCTCTGACACCGACCAGCCGCCAGCATCTTTGGTTGCTTCATTAACCCCCTTTATTAACCCTTCCTTAAGGGCTAATTAGTATGGCAGTTGGTTATTGCCAGGCGACGGTAAGAGGATCTAAAATGATTAGACTGGTGCAAACAAACCTCACTAGAGCCAGAACCACAAATGAGTTATCGTGCTGCTAACGTCTTTAGATTCGAGTTTTTATGCGTTTGTGTGCATGTGTGGGTATATATAAATTAAAAACTGAATGCAAAAGTCTGTCCCACATGTGCGAGAAAATATTATACACAAGAGCCTGCTTGTAAAATATGAACATGTACATGTTGGAATCATTAAAAAGGTGTGGTTCGCTAAATCTGAGATCTCTCGTTCGCTCTCTCTCTCTTTATCTCCCCCCCCCCCCCTTTCTTATTGTCATCAGATCTGAAGCGGGAGGCCAGTATCTGCCACATGCTGAAACACCCCCACATCGTGGAGCTGCTGGAGACCTACAGCTCTGATGGAATGCTCTACATGGTGTTTGAGTTGTAAGTATCACAGAGATAAAGATGGCACGAGATGTCACACGGGGGGGGGAGATGTAGGGTCAGGGTCAGGGGGCCAGAGATGTTGATGGCGAGGAAAGGCACCGAGGAGGAGGATGAAGGCCTGACGGCGAGGACCCCCCGCGGTGGTTTCATGTTTAGCTTGAATGTATCGGAGATGGTTTTCCCTGCAGAATGAGAATGGAGCAGATGCACCGCACTTGGTTAGGTTTGAGACATCTAGAGGTGTGTGTGTGTGTGTGTGTGTGTGTGTGTGGCGGGGAGGAGATAAGGTGATTTCACACTCTCACTCACTGCCACCTCTGGCTTGCCTCAAAGCTAACCCCCCCCCCCCAAACTGCCCTCTCCACCCTGCACCCCCCCCCCCCATCTTCCTGTATGCCCTCCTTCCAGAACTAATTCCTTTAGCGTTTAATTCCGTTATCGCTGATCTGCCAGATCCCTGCGTCTTTCAGCTGGCTCCCAGTGACGCCTGGGCGCGGAAGGGAGAACTTTCTAGGAAATGCAAACGAGCTCTTTTTCTGTAAGAGGACTATGAAGTGGGCTTTAGACAGGCGTACGGTGTTCTTGAGAGCAAAAGAAACAGATTAGTCATGGTAGTTAAATGTGTGTATATATAGATTCTAGAGCTGCCTCTTGTAAGTCAAAGAGTCAGTCGGAGACAGAGACTAGGACATTTCCTAGTTGTCAGACACCGCAAATATACAATTAGCAATCTTTTAAAAATACTTTTTCTATCGGCACAAACAATATTGATGTAATTAAGAGATTCACTGAAAATAAATATTTTATATACATCTTATAACACTATAGAAAACTATATTCATTGTTTTAGCAGGGCTTCAGCCAGCTAGCTGGCTGTGTAGATCTGTGGTGCAGATACAGCGAGTGCTACAGCCCTCGGGGAGACATGGTTGGATTTGGCTTTAATTCACTTTATACAACAACTTTTAAATGGCTAGTAGTAGTAGTAGTAGTTTTACGTGACACGATGAATAAACTGCGGTTAATAAACGGGTGAGGTCAATAGACAGGTTTGTTTTTTCAAATTACACAAAATACTGTCATGCTGTTATTTACGGTGCGGTTAATTGTCAGGACATTACGCTAATGCGGTCGAAATAATCACTGAAACTCATGCCAGTGGATTTTCAGATTGCCAGAAAAAAAAAAAGGAACGAATAGTGGAAATCGTCTTATTTGAACAGCCAATTCAGATTCAACTGACAAAATTCAGGGTCGGTTACAGCCCTAACAGATTACTGTGTCTGCTCGTCCCCAGCAGAGAATGAGGATATACAGTGGCCAATTCCCACATAACAGTGCCATTTACAGTAATTGGCGTCTAGGCACAGGGACGAGTTGAGATAATTGGGGGAAGCATTGAGAGAAAGCAATTATGAGAGACTTTGGCAAACGTAGGTAAATGACCAGGTTGGATTTATGCCTGAGTGTGTGAGTGTGTGAGTGTAATCAAGCTAACCAGGATTAAGGCAAAGTGGTGGGATTTACTGACAGTACTTTATAAGCCTATCTCTAGCAGACTGTATTGATTGCAAGTTGCCCTGTCACTACTGGCTCATGCCTGAGCTGTCATTGGTCAATAAGTTTCCTTACTGTAAATGACTTGGTGTTGGTAAGATCAGCGTGTCAGGTTGGAAAAAGATATTACAGTATAACTGTCCCCAAACATTCCCATCCCTCCTGAAGGATTTACATTTCCTAAAAGACATCCTAATGTGTAGGCTGTGCATTTACCAAAATTAGTGCACACACACACACAGTCATCCACAGAGACGACATAATTACAGCTTTTTTCATTCCTGAGCCGTGCCTCCCATCTCTGCAACCGCTCGGAGACGAACTTAGTTCTGAACTTTTAATAAGAGTGACCTTTTCTTCACACCTAGATGCCTGCGATGACCTTATTCGCTGTCTGTCTCTGTCTGTCTCTGTCTGTCTCTGTCTCTCTATCAGTATGGACGGAGCAGACCTGTGCTTTGAGATTGTGAAGAGAGCAGATGCTGGCTTTGTCTACAGTGAAGCTGTGGCCAGGTGAGATTTGCTTTTCAACAAGTCTCCTTCATGCCTTGTTTCATACTTGCATTGATTCACACCTGTGGTGAAACCCGGAGTGCATTATTCCCTGTGTTGTTGGCCTTCTACTGTTGTGACACGGCAGTGACAGGTTTTTCCATCTGTTCCTTAGTCACTACATGAGGCAGATCCTTGAGGCACTGCGCTATTGCCATGACAACAATGTCATCCACCGAGACGTCAAGGTATTGCTCTGTCACAGCTTAGCTTGTTGCTGCACCTGCAGAACTAGAAACAATCTTTCTCGTGTAATTGAAAATGCCATTTTCGCTGTTTAAGGCTGATTTTAGATAATACCAAAATGATTCAGACTACCACCCATTTATTTCCATTTGCACTTCTGGCGTCTAGGTGCGACGTTTGTAGGGGAAATTATGTCGAGTGGCTCACAGGCAGTGATGCCTTTTGCCTCAATCGGCAGCTGAGGATGAGACTAACTAAATGACAGCGCCCCTGTGGGTCCATGCCGTGCATTGGTGTTTGGTTTTGAAGTCCTCTTCCACCATTTATTTACTGGAGGTTGTTTTGGTCAAATGGAAAGTGCTCGTTCGTAGCTTTGAGCAAGGCTGGGGCTGAGGTCATTTGACTGTGTGCAGGCTTTTCATTAAAATGTTATCGTGTAGAATTGCTTCTTCCTTCCACTGCACTGTGACCTTACCTTTGACCTATTCCTCAAAACCCGCACAAGAGCAACCGTCAATGCTCCGGCCTTCTGTTTGGATTATGCTGTTGTTCCGAAGGCTCTCTTCATTTAGCGTGTAGAACCCAAAACAATCAGCTGCCTCCTAACGTTGTGTCTGCATCGCCCTGCCTTGCTATCTGTTTGACTGAAGGAGTGGACAGGACATCAGCGGCAGACACAGCGCTGTGCTGTATAATGTAATCCACTAATTAATCTCGACAGGTAAGCCTCCACAGCCTGACCCTGTGTAACAGTAGCCATTTTGAAGATAGAAAATCCCGTACAACACCAGCAGATGGTGAGACAAGAGCACACCAATGTTGGCGCAATGCTAAAGATGCTAGCTAACATCTCGACTTGCTGAGCGATGTTCTAATGACTCTCACTTTGGCAGCTTTGTCAGGGAATTGATTGGCAGCTGGCCTACAGTTTTCACTGTGCAAACCAGAGCTGTCCAAATCTCAACAAAGCTGTCTCTGAGACATTAATACACACTACCACGTACTGCCCTTCCCCTTTTAAATAATTGATCTGTCTGTCAATCTGTCTTTCAATCTGTCTGTCGGTCTGTTGATCGAGCAATTGTGTTTTTTACATTGCATCAACGCATCCTCTGCAGTCTCTGGGAAGCCAATTCGGTGAGCCAACTTTCAGAAGGTTTTTCACACCAAACCTCCAAGGCCAAGCAAATCCGTAATGACGACAAAAACAGCCTGTTTTTTTAGGAACTCTAATAAGGCATTGCATCGCCCTTAGCAACACTTTCTCCTCCCCACTTAAGCTTTTAGCATTCACAAATAAGCACAGCAAAACACAATTCCCTTGCCTCCCTTACTACCCCAACTGTGAATTTAATGCTTTTTATATATATCTCCTTTTTGATAGGTATTTGATTGCGTTTTCCCTGAGACACATACAGGTAATGCATATTATATAGCTGCAGTCAGCTCCCAGCTTGTGGATTACGATCTCTCTCCAGCACCAGGCCATCTCATTCTGTGGTAACGCAGCGCTTTGTCTCCGCTAGCCAATCATGTGGCTGTGGTCCAATACCGGCTCCCTTGTGATCGGTCTTCCATTGTCTTTCACATGAGTGATGATCAGTCAGGCTGTGTTAGGAGTGCACTCTACTTGTGTGTTTGAGATAAGAGGTGTGCAGGTGTGGATAAATATACACACAACCATGTCTTTGGTTCTACTTCTGTACAGCTTTTGTCCAACTTCTAACTCTGTGCATGTCTGCTAGCTACGCACCCAGCTAGCTCTGTGGTCTCTATGATGTTTCATTTACACAAAACATTTCTGTTTCTGTTTTCAACTTCTGTATGGTTTTTAACTGCCTACAGTAGCTAGTACAGTCAGTTGTCCCCATGGGCAGTACGTTAAACAACAAATGTCCACCAAAGTGATATTAGGTGACCCCCCCCCCCGAAGTTGCCGACACAAACACTGGTCAAGATAACAAAATATATAAACTATTATTTGAAATTCTTTAAATCCGCTGGACCCCACCTTGATATTCACTGCCCTGTACCTGTGGGTTGGAAAAAAGGGGTACATTTACAGTTTAGTGGGCACCTGCTCCGGTCCCCACGAAGCTAAAGCTAACGTTGTTTCTGTCATGCCGCGTCCTCCTCTGTGTAGCAGGGGGCAACTGTCATTCTTCTCCTCTGGCAAGCTGCTGCTCTGTCTTCCTCTGACACACTCTCTCCTACTCACTCACAAACCCACACATACTTCCTCCTCCACTAGGATCAGGAAGCTGATCTCCGCTGATACCTTTCAAGTCTCAACAAGAACCGCAAACTTAAGGGTGTACTATGGCTATTTCCACTACATCACTGGCCATTTTAGGATACCTAATGAACACCTGTCAAGAACCAAATGCGGGGAGGTTTTCCGTTTGGCCACACCGGCGGGTAAATGTTTGTACCGAAATAGTCATGTAATACAACACTATCCTGAGAGTCTCTATCGCATTTTGATTTACAGGCTTCTGCTTCTGTCATGTCTGTGTTGGAGTTTGGAGCACACACACACACATTCCGTGAAGACCCATCCCTACTCTGCCTCTGATTGGCTCTCTTTGCCTGACATTTTTTGTTTAAGCCAACCATCTGACCATAACCTTAGCCAATTAACGAACAATAGCCAATCAGAGGCAGAGTAGGGGCGGATTTTCGCGGAATGCGGGTAACTATCTGTTGCTGCCGGTGTGCTGCTAGCTGCCGTCAGGCTAATTAAAAGCGACGTGGCGATGAGGAGGAAGCCAATCTTTTAAAAATGAAAAACCCACCAAGGGAAAAGGAGGACGAAGCACCTGCAAAAAGAAAGTTCTGTGAGAAATGGAGGTGTGGAGAGGCTGGCTATAGTATGACGCGGAGGCTAGGGTGATGAGTTGTTCTGTGCATCGCCAGTATGTAAGGCCATTTATTATTTTGGCCAGTTAAATAATATGCTTGGCCCGGTGAGTCAAATAGTACATTTTGTAGCCTGGTAGCCACAACCACTCCCTCCGTGTGGTGTGTGTGTGTGTATATATATATATAATGACATGATCCAACATAATGTGAACATGACCCCGCTACAGACGTGATGAATGCTCTATTAATATAATGTGAATGTTTGTGTGAAGTGAAAGCTCCCGGTCAAGTCATAATGCGCGTATTAAATGCAGTGAGAGGAACCGGTCAGGTGCGTGACCCTCGGGGGCTTCAACGTTGCCACAGCGTGGCGTTCGCTTCCATTATCGCCATTTAACACTCGGCGGTGTGTGTCCCGTCTTATCAGATGTACTGCCCAGGAGTTGTGCTCCACCGGGGGACGCGGGACACGCGCGCTCCACACACGGCCGCTCTGTCCTTGTTGAATATGGATAGGCCGAAGCCACTTTCATGCATGAAAGTCAAAGTCATTGAATTCATTTTGATTCCTGGTGTTCATAAATCACAGATGACTGCAACCCTGGTGTGCGTGTGTGTGTGCGTGGTATTCGTTATACTGCAAGCCACTCAAGCCACTCTGTTTACCTAGCTTTGTGCAGGGAAAAAAAGCTATTTTGAAGGTGAACCCTGTGTTTTGACTGAGGAAAAACGTGTATCTGATGTGGTTTCTGGTGCTTGTTGTGCTACTGTGCTCACGATTCTTAACCTGAGGTGATGGCGAGTGTTTGAAATGCTGATGATGTACAGAGCGGGCTGGGGAATTTATAAGCACAGTGATAGCATCAATGTAAAAATGTTGAATGAATTATCAGGCCTGCTCAGACCTGTACCCTCACCTCACAGTATCACTGTGACATTTCTAGGAAATGAACATTAAGCTTTTTTTTTTCTTTTTTTTTTATAGCTTCACTCAGTTGAAAAATAGCTGGAGAAAACTGCTATTTTTGTTTTCATATAAGGCTGTAAGTGCTATCTAGTCTGTGCAGAACGGTGTGTGTGTTTGGGGTGTCATTAGAACTTAATGAAGCTGGTGTCAGATTCATGGGTGTGCTAACTCTTGCACAGGTAATTATAGCTTCTCCTTCTACTATCTGGCTGTGAAAACAAACACTCTCAAATGCACACACACCCCCCACATATGCATATTCTCACTTTACTGAAATAACATACGAGATACTGCAATTGTGGGAAATGCCAAGAAGAATGTAGAATGTAACATAAGGCATGACATGTGTGTTTCACTTATTTAAGACCTTTATCTAATCCTGCCTAACCAGGAGAAAACTGGTATAGGATGAAGGAAGATGGTGTGTATGTGCGTATTGTCGGCCCCGCTTTATCACTGCTCACTATGGAGCAAAAGTCACATTCTCCAAATGAATGGCTAGGTTTGAGAGAGCCATGGCAGTGTAGGATTTCCCCACCGAGTACCTTAATGTTAGCTGTTTTTACAAGGTACAGTGGCGCTGGTACACCCAGGCTTTAGGTGTTTGGCACTGAAGGCTATTAGTGGCGTTGTTGGTGGCAGCTAATAGCCTCTTTTAATGGCTACCGATGGGACTTGTGTTGTCAGCGTTTGAAAGCTCTGACACTGAGGACTGTATTTTGCTGAGCAAGAGTTTTGGTAGAAATGAAATGAATGAATTAAAGGCCTGTCCCATGTAGACGCCTGTCCCAAATACAGTCATTTAAGCAAATACAAGCCGTGTATTACAGTGTACATACAGTGTGTATATATACATACAGATATATATAATATAATATAGCTTTGCTTCCTGAAGCTGTCACATCAGCATCGTATCTGCCTGTGGTGCCAAACAAGACAGAAACTGAACAGTCACACAACCAAACGTGCACACACACCCCTCTGCACCCTCCTTGTACTGTATGTGTGCACCTTTCCATGTCATGTGATTAGTCTTTGTGTGCATATAGTTTGTCTCTGTATGTGTATTTATATATTTTGCCTGTTTGTTTATGGAGAAACATGAGGGTGTGTCTGCTTTAGCCTGAGGAGTCTTGGGGGCCCCTTCAGGGACCCAGACATCTGCAAGGGCCACACCTCACTGAACATCGCTACCTTCCTTCCTTTGTTCCCACCTGACACAAGTTCACGTGCTGTACCCACTGAACAGACGCCTCATTACAGGAATACACATTTACTGAATGAGGAATATGACGGTTAGAGATACGTTTATGTTTAGCTATTGCACAAAGACAGATCCTTGTTCTTAACACCTACGTTATGTTTGTTTAAAGAGACACTCCTCGATCCCATTGCAGCGGCCCCAGAGAACCCCTGCATTTGTAAACACAAACTGCTTAATTAAGTGTGAGGGGAGGAGGGGCTCGCGCTTATGCTAGTTTCAAACAACCAGCAGTAACTGGGTTTACATGGAGCCTAATATTCCCGATTATAAATAAAAAAATAAATGCCCCATATAAACACCTCAATCAGAATAAAAAGGCCCAAACCAATTGAAATTTCAATTGAAGAGGGGTAGTTTATACCTTTTCATAAACCGATCAAAAGAAAAATTGTTCCATGTAAACAACCTGATTACTGATTACAACCTGATTGCTTCCCGGCTGCATTCTTCTGTGCATGTCTTTCGTCTTGTCATAAATGCGTGAGGTAGAGCGGGGAGGAGGAGCACCTATGGTGCGAATACTGACGTCACAGCCATGGACATCAATAGAGAATACGTTGCAAATGTTTATTTAAACTGTAAACTCTATCTAAATCCAAGTATCTTAAAGTTAGCTAGTTAAATCTATATTTTTTTCTAGTTCTCCGGTAATGTAATCCTATCCTCTGCCCCGTTTGTCACCCTGCCTGAGGAGAAAAGGCTGTCCTTGTGCTGTTGTTTATTTAGTTGTCATGACTTTGTGAGTAAGCAATTATTTATGTTCACACGTAAGACTAGCAATAGGTGAACTACCATGGAGAAGTTAGCTCACCTATTGCTAAGTGAATCCTGTAATAAGTTTACAGTATAGCCACTTTACCATGTCAACGCATTTAATGCATTTTTTAAGGATGATGATGAGGAGAGAGGAATAATTCAATAAGCTAACATATTAGAGAAAATCATAATAAATAAATGAATTTAAGTGATAGAATAAAATAAATAGGGTAAAAGAGATAAAAACAAGTAAAATAAGTAATGGGTAAAGATGACATCATATTAAAGCATGTGTCAACCCAGCTATTGTTGTTTTGGTTTCAAACTTCAGTTACACAGTTGTATCCTAACAAGCTTTATCTTGGGTTCTGGTGGTGCTATAACTCAATCATCAAGGAGTATACCTTTTAAAGGTCCATAAGAACCCCCTTCATTTACAGCCAAAGAAGTTCTGTGCCCAAGATGTGATTTGAGTCTCCAATCAAGTCCTAAGTCTACAGCATTTCTTACTGTTGTTCACGATTTAATATAATATCTTGTTTTGTATAATTTAAAAGGCCATAGACAAAGATGTCATATGGGCTACAAAATTGTTTGTTTAATCATTTGTTTGGGCCTCCACCCTTGTTTCTGCACACCTATTGACTCTGCCCGCTGTTGAACTGGAAGATTTACAGTTGGCAGCGACCTGTGTCTTCACTCCAAACAGAATAAGTGTGTGTATGCGGAAGGTCTTGTCCAGAATAACGTGCATGATGGGATCGGTTGAACCTCGTAGGGCAGCCAGAAGAAGCAGAAAGTTCTTAGCCTGGAGGGAGATGGAACAGTGTTCATCATCTGTGTCAATTATTTATGTTAACAAGTCTAGCAATAGGTGAACTAACTTCACCTATTGCCAACGAATCCTGTAATATGTTTACAGTATATCCACTTTCCCATGTCAACACATTTAATGTGTTTTTTAATGATGATGATGTTGAGAGGGATATTTCAATAAGCTAACACATTAGAGAAAATCATAATAAATATAGGAATTTACTTGATAGAAACGTTAACGGATAAAACAAGTAAAATAAGTAATGGGTAAAGATGACATCATATTAAAGCACGTGTATAAAAATAAGTTTTAGGAAATGTTCATAACTATCCTAGTGCTTTAGATGTTTCACAAACCTAAAATAATATGTAACAAACAACGTCAAACAAACCAAGTGGAACGTCACCTCAATGAGGGTCGAGAGTGGATGGCAGATTTGGGCGGGGCCCAGGTGGGCCGTAGACGCGCTGTGACTCGCCCGGTGGTGAGCCGTGACCAGAGAGAGGAAAATGGGTTTGAAGACGTGGTAGGGCAGCAGGCACACCGTCAGCACCACCTGCGGGGAGGAGGAGGAGGAGGAGGAGGAAGAAAACAGACGACAGCGGGGGTCACGGCGGTACAAAGAGGCTGGGCCACAAGCGCTAGTTAGCCACACCAACACGTGATCACACATAGACACCTGGATGACCGCGATGTTGCGCAGCACCTTTCCCAGCAGGCCGCGGGAGCCGCTGTTGGTGGAGCGGCGGGAGCGCTTGATGTGATGCATCACCGCCACGTAGGACAGCATCACCAGCAGGTAGCACAGGAAGAAGACGGCTATGGGCGCCAAAGAGGCCGCGTTGGTCACGCCCCCGCCCACCTCCACCGCCAGGCTGTAGCACGCCGTCTCCTCCCCCGCCACGCCCCCCGCCTCGCTCACAGAGTAGTACACGGTCACTGGGAGTATGCCGCTCAGGACGGCCACCCACAAGGCCACGCACACGCCCCGCGCGAAGGACGCCCTCTTGAGGCGGTCGAAGAAGGCGCGGGGCAGCAGGGCAGCAGGGCGGCCCAGGCGCTGGGCCGGGAGGCGTGCGTGTGCCGGACGAGCGCGGCGAAGCGGCCCAGCGCCAGCCACGTCAGCAGGGCGACGCCCACGTAGATGTTGATGTGCACCGCCGGCGTGACCACGTGCACCGCCAGCTGGCACAGAGCGCCCCCCCGGGGCCAGGCCGGCGCCCAGGCGTAGTACGCCGCCAGGAGGGGCGTGGCGAGACACAGCAGCAGGTTGGAGATGCTCAGGTGGGCCAGGTAGACGCGGGTGGGCGTCTGGGCGGGTATCCGCCGCAGGAACACCCACAGGGACAGGGCGTTGCCCGGGAGACCGCTGAGGAAGAGCACGGCGTAGAGGGTGGGGAGGATGAAGCGGGTGGTGGGGGTGCGGCACAGGTGGAGAGCAGGGGTGGGGGGCGTCAGGGGGCAGACGGTGGTGTTATGCGGCGGGCAACTGGAAGCTGTAGCCTCCATTGGCCTGTGAGAAACACTTCCTGCAGTACATTTACATTTACAGCATTTAGCAGACGCTTTTATCCAAAGCGACTTACAATTAGTTAATTTTACATGTAGGGGTTACAGGTAGGGGTTACATGGTGCTATTACATGGAGCAGGTAGGGGTTACATGGTGCTATTACATGGAGCAGGTAGGG
>JAODLI010010247.1:0-25964 GCA_027575585.1 Percopsis omiscomaycus | reverse complement strand
TGCTCTATGTGTTGAATTGTTATGTTGTAATTGACCAAAGCAGCATTACAACGAAGTTATACGTGTAGTAAACCTGGGTTTTGATAGGTTGACCATAATGAACGCCGTTAGCAAGCTAGCCGTAGCGTTTGTTGACTAACGTTAACATAAAACACTCACCGAAAAAACTGGAGCACAGAGCTCTTACATGGTCTGTTAGTACAATTAATAGCACAGCAAGCCATATTATCTCAGCTATTAAAATGCTCAGTAAGGACCAACGACTGAGATGTCAAGTTTTAGCGATTCCTGAAGAAAGTCAACGGCGGTCCACCTGGATAGCTGTCACTCAAATAAGCCTAAATAATTGTAAGTCGCTTTGGATAAAAGTGTCTGCTAAAATATGAGCAAATGAGCAAAAATAAGCCACGACCTGTCACTCAAATAAGCCACGCCCTTAATCATTCATACATGTATGGCCTAATATAATTTAAACTGATGAGTTATAAAAGAATTCACCCCCCATACAGTTGTCATGAACGGGGAAACTAGCTATAGAGACCAAAACCGTTTTTTGTACCAGGCTGTAGACATGTTTATTTCTGCTGTAAAGTTGGAAATTTTAACATGGGGGTCTATTGGGATCGACTCGCTTTTGGAGCCAGCTTTCAAGTAGCCATTCGACGAACTGCAAGTTTTAGCACTTCCGTATTGGCTTCATTTTTAAGATTCGAATGTTGCCCTTTGCATTTCCTCCACAACATCAGCCTCGAGGGTCACCGTTGTCCATGCGGATGTTAGGATGGCACAACAGGCGATTACCTCGGCAGCAAATGCTGGGCTGACTTCAAGGGCCTTGGAAACAAAAAAGGTATAGCCAGCGAGTCTTCATCATTCTAAATGAGGTTCCAGGCCTGAGACAGCTTACTGCTGAATGTTATGAAATATGCTTTTATGTTTTGTAGGATTTTAAATGTCCTAAGACAGGAATCAGCACTGAGGGTGGGGAGGCCTCAGCAGCATCATGTGCCAGCCAGAGCCAGCAAATGAAAACAAGGACCTTAATGTCCTTTAGCCCAGCAATGAACCACATCTATTTGTAGGTCGGCAATTGACAGGCGATGATGGGGACATTGGTATTGAGGCAGCAATAAGATGGGACTCTCTAGAGTGTAATCAGAAAATGACTAATTGATTTATAACATACTAAAATGCACATACAAAATGTACATATATGCTGCTTTTCTTTCTCTTCACGTGTGATATTAAAAACCCTGCTCCAAACTGTTCATGTATAGGCCTATTATGGGACAAAATCTACTCAATATTTGATCAGCTTGAAGTCGCCCGCACCTCAAATTGTACATTTGTTAATTTAGCAAAGTATGTAGGTCGAAGTAAGGGATAAGCGATTCTCATAAGTTTCTTTTGGCAACGCTACTGTATGTCGATATGGCATTTGAGTTGTATGTAGTACGTGGTATGGGAATTCGGATGCAGCATACCATGTATTATTTTGATTTATTTTTCTAATTTCCGGCAGACTTAGCACGGGAAGTGTGTTGCTGCCTCCTGCTGGTAAAAAGCAGCAACGCATTTGGTCTTTGCAAGCGGAAATTATATACGTGTTTATTTGCATATAGAGTCGGGGAAGTGAGAGCCAATCTCAAGTGATCAAGTGGAGGCACATTCTAATGCCAGGTGTGAACTTAAAGCTGTCCACTTGGGATCGAATCACCCAGGACGCATGTTAATGCCAGGTGTAAACAGGGCCAATGTACTAATTGTAATTTTTTTTGTTAATTCCATAAAAAAAAATTTCTACTTGATCTGGGAAAAAAATATCGCATTAGTTAAAATAATAGCATTTAATTTGTTTGAAGTATGTTTCATGAAGCCAAAATTCTATTAGACAAAAATTGTTTTGTGTCATATCTGTTTATTTGCTACAAAGTAAATAAGCTGGATGAACATCCTCTAAGTGTGGTGATTCCATAATTTTTGCCAGGGGTTATAGTACAGGTGAATATAATTTACAAATCACTGCTTTTTGTTTTTATTAGCATTTTCCATACGGTCCCAACTTTTTCGGAATTGTAGTTTACTGTAGAGAAAAATCAATTGTTCTGGTGAAATGTGTTGTTACAACTGCTGCTATTTGTGATGTTAAAAAGCACTACATGCCTAAATGAAAAAAGCACTACATTATGCATCGATGGATTTTTTACCCCTCCCCAATAGAATTTTGTTTGGCTGTTTTCCCAATTACATGATGCAATGAAATTGAACTGTACGGTGCATTTCACCGTTATGAACAGTTCTACAAATGTATCCATATAGACAAATAGATCCTTACCATTGTTTTTCTCACTGTCAGCAGGCTTCATTTGGATAGGGTGATGCATCTAGACAAAACAACGCAGACCTGGGGATTAGTACTTTTTTGGAGGACAGTTTACTCTATTCCCATTTATACCTCACTCACGATGACTGCCAATATAAACATTATGTAAATTCTTACCAGGATACACAAAAGGTTCTCATGTAATTATTCCCCTCGCCTGATAAAACCCTCGTAATTTTGCACTTTGCACATGAGTCAGGGAACTATCAATTCAAAACCCTTCGAGACGCAAGAGCGTCAGGTAAGCAGAAAGTGAATAGGGTGTTAAAAGAGAAATAGAAAAATCATAATGGCCTAAACAAGGCCAAATTAGAAGCTAAAGTGAAGGATAGTTTTAAAAGAACCTACTTACCCCTGGCAGGATTTTCATGTTGTGAAGTGCATTCTGTGCTTCCAAGGCAGATTTACGTGTGTAGTAAGTTATAAAACAACAGCCTGCAGGGCATTAACAAAAACAAATGTTAAAAATGACTCGACTACTAATGCTTTTGCTAGTAGTTGCAAAAACGTCTTAGTACTTAGTATACGGAAAGCGGCAGAGAGAAAATGCCAAAATATCTCTAGGTAGGGTGACCTTTGCTCTGTGGAGGGTTCTGGCTACGATCTCTGAGAACGTTGATCTCATAGACTGCTCCATAGGGCTCAAAGAGCTCACGAAGCTGCTCTTCAGACCAGGAGCGTGGAATCTGACCCACAAACATCTTAATAGCATCCATGTCTGGTTGATCTGGGTGGTCCAGGGACCCATTCATCTTCTTACCGCTGTGAGGAGAGAAGAAAAGGCATAGCTGTTATATTGAGCACCCTTTCCACCACAAGAACTGTGTCAGGAACTTATTTTGGTTCCTGTGCCGCATTTTAGTTCCTGTTGTAAAATTGGAAATACTGGGGTTTCAGTACTCAACATTGAGTCCTAGAGGTGCTGTCAAACGTCAGCATAGAGAGACCATGACACATCTTCTAAAACGGTGACAGTATTGTTTTCCAGACAAAGAATTTGAATTTCAATAACAAAAGACTGTTAGATCCACATCAGTTATCGATCCTCAACCAGAGGTTAACAAAGCTGATAAATAGAAAATGTTGTTTCTGTTCAGAGGAGACATGACCACACAGAAAAGTCTTGCATCAAACAAGAACATAAAAACAAAGTAATTTTTGGCCCCATACTGCCCTGCTCCAAGATATTGGACCCGTCACCCACTAATATAAACTGTGCCGTGTGTGCAAGCTTCAGACAACAAAAAATATTCAAATATTTGGTCAGTAGGACAAATGTCTGATCAGTATAATACTGATATTATTTATACTGATCAGCAATATGTGATCAGTATAAGTATATAGTTTCATTGGCCAAAGAAAAAGGGTCAACTGTAATAGGTTTTGTCCTATTTACTCTTTATGCTTTCTCTACTATTTAAGAACTTGTCATCAGAAACAGTTTTGCATGTCATAAGGGGAAGATTAAACCATAAACAATAAAGCTTCTTTGGGCTAGGTTGAGTCCTTAGTTCATAGGTGGGAAAAAGTTTGCTTTGGATGAAAACTGAATATTTCACAATTCCATAGGGCAGCTCTCTCTTAAATTAATTATTAATTAATATCTTCAGAGATGTGGTCGACATGGGCAACAGCACACAAGTCAAGCCAAACAACAGGCTAATGCAGGATCAAGACACCCAGAGCAAAGAGCTACTTACACAGGACTGGAGTTCAAAGAACAATGGTCCACCATCATCTCAGGAAGAAAATCCAGTTTAAAGGACGCCATGAATGGCAGGTATGCTTTAGGCAAATTTTGTTGAAAAATATTTAAGTACAGCAAAAGCTGATAAGAGTGCTCGTTGCTTGCGGTGCTAGTAGCCTTCAGATCATGTGCATGGTCCTATAGTGTTGAGAGGGTCCAACAGAAACACAAAAAATGATAAACCAATCCATATGTGGACGCGCCAGTCAAACTAAAGTCAGTAAAGTGCCAAACAAACTAAAAAACACTAAACACAGTTGAGGCACGCAAGGTCAGGGACAGGTGGCAGATTTGGACAGGTAGCTGGACTAGGAATAAGTGTAGTAAAACACAAAGTTATGAAAAAGCACTGGCTGGGATCCCAGGGGGAGTGGTGGACATCAGGAGTACCACAATGAAAGTGCTGATGGCCCAGGGCTTTTTGTGAGCATTTCTCCTAGGCCAGCAGATCTGGTTGCAGCGTCAGATAAATGGGGTGTCAGATTGAGGGTGATAAGGTCCACTAGTTAGCAGGAATGAAAGGGTGTCGTCAGCCATTAGGTAATCCTTGTACTAATCAGACAAGCTGGGGACAATCAGGTTCCGGTCTGAAGGGAGGGGGGTTATTCTGGTGTTGTTCTACTGGCTATTGTAGTGTGTGTGTGTATGTGTGCATGCACATGGAAAAGTAGCATCAGGGGGGCATAGGACATTGGTTAGGGCCTTTGAGCACCATCACCACACATACGAAAAAATATATTTTTTTTAAGGTTTTTGGTTGGGTGGGTAGGCGTGGTGCACTAAAAAAATTTTCTTCCATTACACACTGACACCGTCTACATTCGTTTATTTCAATAATAATATTTAGCAAACATTACCTATTTTTCTACCCTCATTCCAATTTCCCTTACCGCAGTGGAGTTATATGCTTAAGGCAATAATAAACTTTATTAAACCCTGTAGGCCACATTCAGCATACCTTCGTTTCAACCTTTCTAATACATTAGACTTCCATTGTTTCGCAAAAACATACTTCTACATGTCTACATCTCTACTTGTAGTGTGCATTATCAAGTTAACGAGCTACACACACATTTTAGTGTTTACTTTAAGATACATTTCTATTTTAAATACTAAATGGAAATACCTCTTCAAAATAAACACCATAAAGTTTCATTTATATATTTAAACTTAATTTATATACAGTAATGAAATAGATCAGCCAAAAACAAGGAGAATTATAATGACATATATATAATGATTTATAAATTCAAATATGTTTTTTAAAATTATTTGTTTCTTCGGTAAACTTCAATCCTGTGACTGCTAGTACATCACTAGAGCAATAGTTTACAATACATTCTGGGAAATGTCATCTCTCCTTTGTTTTTGAACTTTCATGTGGAAATGCTCCTTTCAGAGAGCATCTGGTGGGCTAAATGGGCATTACAGATTCATTCCAAGTGAAAATGGGACACACTGCATTATTATAGGTCACAGTACTCCAAACTAGCATTAGCTGTATTACAAAAAGTTTCGGTCCATATACTCACAGCACCGGTTTAAACACCTGTTCACACAGAATGTATTAATTTGAAGTATACTGTGGCGTAGGCCACTTTAATACATGTCCACAGCTTGTTTACATCAGCCACCGTCACACGCAGGGAAATTACCATATGGACCAATATCTCTGCACACTGCTTTCATAAATGTACACTGGGAAATACACTATAGGCACTGCACGCCCTAAAGTATCCAAAGTAAACTACAAGCTGAAACTGCGTACGTTATATCAGTTCAATGTCCATCACTGAACAAATGTAGAGGGAACATTGGTGCTTGTCCAATGTAAGCATGTGCAAATAGACAGAAATGCTGTGGATAGGGGAGGGGTAGAGCAGGCAGGCAGAACAGGTGGGTGCTTACCCCCCCAGTGCCATGTTGGAGACTTCCAGGGCAGGGAGGGGGAGCTCAGGCTGGGATTGCCCAGTCTGCCCATGTTGTTCCGGAGAAGGATACAAGGTTTCATGGTCCAGGCTATCCATCCAGGGCCTTGCACTAACACTAACTGAAACACAGATACATGACACGAAACATTATCAATAACAAACAAATACACACAATAAAAAACAACTCAGGGCATCAACTGAAACACAGACACGAACACTTACTAACAGTTATTGTGGTTGACTATTGATGCACATGTAAGTTGGAGGAACACAAATAGAGGAAATAATGGACCAAAAAAAATAAATAAAAAACATTAGACATCTTGACAAAACCTTTAAATAACTCATGAAGCTTGACAAGATACAGTGTTGTGTAATGGTTTGACGCCCCTGTGCACTTGGTCAGTTAACTAAACTCAGTGCAAAACAATTTCTAAGCGGTCTCCTTTGATATAAAAGTAAATTTAAGTTCATTTGATCATCTAGCCACATTAGCACCAATACTACCATTACAGATGGAACTCTGCTCTGTTGGCTACTGACTAGAAATTTTGATAGTTAAAGCTACTGTAGTATGTGAAACAATCGGTCTCCTCTATATGTGGAATATGATCCCAGCATCTCTGGTTTCATTGGTTCTTTTAGTACACCAGTTAGGCTGGGTCCTGTGCAAACAAAACTTGCTGCCTGGCTGCTAGTAAATTGGAACCTGGTCAAAATGTCAGACGGCTCAGTCTGCCAGCAGTTTTCAGCTTGAGGGTTTTTATGGAAAACCTGCTACAATGTTTAGTCTGGCCAAGATGATAACATTAATAAAATATACGGTCAATATTACATTTAAATAGGTAATAAAAACAATAAAAAAGCACTATATATATATATATATATATATATATGCCAGGTGCCGACGTTCTTCAAAGCCTCCACAATTGTTCCAGTCTGTGGTGATGAAGACCTATGAGCACCTTGTCCTCTCCCACCTCAAGTCCATTACTGACCACCTACTGGATCCACAGCAGTTCGCCTACAGAGCTAACTGGTCTGTGTACGACGCAGTCAACATGGCCCTTAACTTCATCCTCCACCCCCCAGACTCAGTATGCCAGGTTTGTGTACTTCAGCTCCGCATTCAACACCATCATCCCAGACTTCCTAGAAGACAAACTCTCCCAGCTGTAGGTTGAGTGTGCCCGACTCAACCTACAGGTGGATCACAGACTTCCTGACATACAGAAGGCAGCATGTGAAGCTGGGAAAGCACTTCTCAGATCTCCAGACCATCAGCACTGGAGCCCCGCAGAGCTGCGTCCTTTCTTCAATTCTCTTCTCCCTGTACACCAACGGCTGCACATCCAGGCACCAATCTGCCATCGAGTCTACACCGCTGGTACACTGCTGCCACCAACCAAGGACAAGGGCAGACGGCAGTGCATCATCTGGGCAGCAGAGTAGGTCATTGGCTGCGACCTACTATTCCCCCACAACCTGGGAAAATTGCAGCTGACCCCATGCACCCTGGATATAGACACTCCCCTCTGGTAAAAGGCTTACGGTCCTTAAAGACCAAAACCTCATGCCACAAGAACAGTTTCTTCCCTACTGCAGTAGGCTTGGCAAACAAGGTCCCCCTCCCAACACACGGACACACAGACTGACTATGATAGTCTAGTGGTCTAGGTGTTGGACTCCCAAGGAAGGTCGTGGGTTCGAGCCTTAAGCATCCTTGAGCAAGATGCCTAACCCTTACCTGTTACATGTAATTATAAGTCTCGTTAGATAAAAGCGTCTACTAAATGACCATTGTAATTGTATTATACTGTACCATATCGCACATTTGCACTTTTCTGTCGACTACACCATATAGCTCGGGCTCGAACCCACGACCTTACGGCTGGGAGTCCAACGCCTAGACCACTAGGCTATCCTGCCCCTACTTATTTATTATATTTACTAGCATTTTAACTTGATACTCTATTGTCTTGCTTTCTCTTATACCTTAGCTACTTCACCGACTGCTCTAAGTTAAATTCCTTGTATGTGCAAACTTATTTGGCAATAAATCTTATATATGCTCAAATGACTGATGATGTTAAGAGAAAAATATAAACATATGTATTAGTTTTCCTTTTCCTTAATGTTACGTGACCCATATTGGGGTTGAGTGCATTGAGCATGTTTACAGATTGAGAGAATTTGGTCTGCACCTACAGCCACAAAAACAATATCACAATAAAAGTTTCCTTGAATGTTATGGCTTTATAATTTTGATATTTATAGGTGTGGCGTCATATTAAAGATGTGTGGGGTAATTTCTATTTTATTGTACTTGCTTAATGAGAAAGAACCAAAGCTTGAACTCCAGGTTATTGTGAATTAACCAACTAAATACAGTCAGCCATCATCCTGGAAATGTACCAGTGATGGCCTGAGAAGGGGAAAGATGACTCCCCCACAGAGAGATAGAGCTATGTAGTAGGCCTTAGGCTACCTGTAAGCATCCTGCATCAAGATGCCTTACTCCCATCTACTCCTTATAATTGTACTCATTGACTGACTGAACATCCGGTTACAAAAAGGGAGTAGGGTTGTGGACTTGACAACGTTCACATGGCTAAAAACACAAGATGATGGTAGATACATCCACCTCTGTAGTTGCTTTTGTATGTGCATCAATCAGACTGTTGGACAAGTAAGTGGTTTTGATTTAAATAGATACTTGACAGTAGTTCAAGAACGTTCTGGAAACTTGTTCTGTAAATTAAAAAAAGTTCGCTGAACGCACCCACCCTTTAATAATCAATTATGTGACAGGTTGTTGTTAGAGATCATGTGCGAGTATCTTACCTTTCGTTTCACTTGTCTTAAGAGTTTCTTTCCTTCGTTTAACCTGTTCAGAAAACAGTAGGATAAATGCATCTAATCCGAAACCAAGTAACGTCACAGGTATAACAGGTACAAAGTTCAGATGTAAAACTATTACTGTTTAATCGATATTGGTGCCATACCTTTGCGCATTACAAAAACAATAATCATATTTCGGTCTTTTCCTCAAAGGAAATGTTTGACATCTAGTTTATAGTTGGAGTACTGGTACGTTAGGATAGCTAATTTGGTTATCCAGTAGCTTCTGCACACGCCCAAACTTTTATAATGATCTTTTATAATGATTTAGCAGACCTAACGTAGAAGAAGATAATCTGTAGCTCCTATAGTCATTAGTTAGTACAATTTTTTGGCTAATGTTAGCCAAACAATCCACTCCAGCATGACGCATGTCATTTTGTCCAATGCATACGAGCAAAATCATGTTCAAAATGCTGGCCCAAGTTTGACTGAGTCAGCCACAACAGTAGTTAGCATGTTCAGTATAGCTCTAAACTAGCTACCAAATTAGGTATCCAGGTGCCGTAGTCAGCGTTACTCTATATAGTAAGCTAGCTAATGTTAGCATAAACATTAGCCAACTTACCTGTGTGGTTGCAACTTATGTGCAATAGTGGATTTTCCGGACGTGTCAAGCAACTTTGGCAAAATAAAAGTGTGGATATAAAGTTTATACCGTGCATTCAAAAACAGAGACTTGGTTTGAGTTGCAGTAAATATTAGAATACTTGTCATCTGCTAGCTGAGCGTCTTGCCAGGCTGTCTGTGTAAAATGGCAGTCTTTCCTGCATGTAGATACCACTGCTCCTCACAGAGGGAGAGCTGCCTGGACTATTGGAGTATAATACTGTTTCATATTGTGACTGAACCGAAAGAGTGTTTAACTGACATTACATTTCTAATGTAACATCAGTGACATTTGTAATGAGGTGTTTCAGCCGTTGTACTGGCTATCATCCCACACTGGCTTTTAACAGCCCTCACACTGTGACTGTGTGTGAACCTGGCTGTTTGTTGTAAGTGGTACCGTCCAGACAGGAAGACGGTACCAACCCAAGAGACTGAAAGGTGGGCGTGACAGCGATTCACCGGGCTCGTTCGTTCTTGTTCTTGAACCGATGAGGGAAAAGCTCGCTCATCATTTCGCTAAACCACCGCTAGATGGAGACAAAACGCATAAAAATAAATTAGTTAATATTTACATTATAATTGCACACATCTTATGACATGGTTTCCTGGAGCCTGTAAGAGACTATAAGCGATAACAATGTCAATTGTTTTATTGTTATGACTGCCACAGATGGACGGATTATATCAATGTAGACTTTATTATAAAAATGTATTGTTTTGATTCCAAATAAACATAATATCAATTCTACTCACCATTTAGAAAGCTCCAAAAACTAGCACTACACATGGACACGTAGCGCTTGGAATTTGTGTCTGCCCCTAACCCTATTGTTATTTTTATTTTTTCTACCGTTTATATGTTTTGTCATTGTTGTATTGTATTTGTGTTTACTTACGTTACTTTTTTCCCCAATTTTTTTTTATACATTTGCTGTCAACACTCCAGGCCACGAGGTGGCGATAACTCATCCAAAAGTGGTTTGATATCCGGATAGAACCAAGGATGTATTGTGTGTATTTTATACGTAGCATAGACATTAGATTAAGAATAATTAGACATTCGAATAATTGTTCCAATGTCTATTTCACGTAGGCCTAGTATAAGAACCACGAGCCGCCCTTTTTTTACGTGTCTATCTATTTCTAAGTCTATGGTATTATAGCATTAAACAAAAGAAAAATAAGTAGGCTAGTATTATCGCGGCATCCGGTGATTACCGCGGCATGTGCATATAACCTAAACACACCCTGTAAAGGTCCCATTGTAGGGATTTACAAATTTTCTTTACCGCGTTTTATTCTTACAGAAAATAACGACCTAGAAGACCTTTCTACTGGATCAGATGCAGCGCGACAACAGATCTTTGGGTGGATTTCACTTAAATACAAATATGTCAAGCAATCATTCAAATACATATCAAACTTCTGGAGGCCCAGCTAACAGCGACCCCAATTTGTGGACCAGTCATCCACCGCCAGCCCATTCAGGGTACGGGAGCTATGGTTATGGACCCAGACTTAATTTTCAACCGCCAAGGTTCGAGCCTTATGAAACAGCTGATACGAGCCATGGATTTGGATTTGATTCTTCTGTGTCAACACCTCCTTTCACCTATCCACCTAGCAGGTTCCCTCCTATACTGAATGCATTTCATACAGATCACTCAAATGTAGACCCTCGCACACAGGTTAGATCCCTGTATGCATGGGAAACGCAACATAACATGGGCTCCTCAAAAAATGACAAATCAGATCATCTTTCCGGTGCAGACTGTAGTTCTGCTCTACACAGTGGGCAGTATGGTTTTCAAACAGTCAATGATCATCACTCAGGTCTTTCACAATATGACGAATATCAACATTTCCCTGAGTTTAGTTGTGGATCCCTCCACAAGTCGTCCTTTCCACTCCCGGATAAAGATGGCAAGCTTTGTGTTGGTCAAGGACCAGATGATGTGTCTGTTCAGAGGAGAGAAGATGAGCAGTGGGTCGACTGGTTCCTGCAAAATGGAAGGAGAGCTTCAAAGCATCTGCAGGTGAAGGAGCCACACTTTGGAATATCTGTTGCGGTACAAGACACACTTTACGGTGCTGTTCAACTTGTCTCGAAGCTGTCACTCGCCTGTGACACGCTCAAACATAACCTGGAGAATGAGAGCCTATGGGCTAATTCTTATAGGAATGCTTCGAACATAAGGAGAGAACTTGAAGAGAAATTGAAAGTCCTTAACACCTGTGAGTGTTTAGATGTCTTGAAATACAAATTGAGCTGTAAAGCCAACAGGAGAGGCCGGAGGAAGAAAAGGAAGCTGGTCCAAATGGAAGAAGAGGAACTAGTGGCAAGAAAGTTGGCTGAAAAATCAGATGCAATAGATAAATGGAGGATGAGGCAGATCCAAGAAGTCGAGGAAAGGAAGAAAGTAAGTGTCACACAGTGATTTGACAACATGTCCCAGCAACAGTCTGCATCATGCACTCACTATGTCTGCTGTTCCACAGGAACAGGAGCTGAAGCTGGCGGCAGACTCTGTTTTGAGTGAAGTACTGAAGAAGCAGGCAGATGTTAAGAGAATGCAGGACATCCTCAGGTCTCTAGAGAAATTACGCAAACTTCGGAAGGAGGCAGCATCCAGGAAAGGTAAGAATTACGAAAGAAAAGGAAGAATAATCTTTAGAAAATAAACATGTATGGTTAGCGCTTTCATTCATTCATTCGTTACAAAATAAAATCTGATCTACGCAGCCGGGAGATGCATTGTAGAGCTCTTGTGAAGACTGGGTGAATTTTTTGTATATATTTGATTGTATCTACATTGTTGAGGAAAACACAACTTACATTTACATTTACAGCATTTAGCAGATGCTTTTATCCAAAGCGACTTACAATTAGTGCATTGTTGTTAACAGTTGAACCGGTTAACCACCAGTTTTGCAAGTAGATAACATTCTCCTAGAATAAGGACAGCATCATGTAACAAGGTCACTTTACCTATGCATTTGTACAACATTACTCAAAGGTTTCTCATTTACTCCTTAAAATAGTTTAGTAATTACAATTTTCAAAATTATTATTCACACTTCAAGTTTCCAATCTTCAAACAGTAAATAATTGCTAATTGAAGTGCCTAATATTTTAAGAGCTGATTAAGCAGAGTAGAAATTATTGTTTTAATTTCTTTTTTAAATATGGAAAGGGGGGAAAGTATTGTTAGTGTCATTAGTGCTATGAAGTCGAGAGATCAGTGGCAGAGGGACCGAGATGGATTTTGAAGAGGTGAGTCTTAAGTCTCTTGCGGGAGACTGGCAGCGATTCTGCTGTTCTGACCGCTGCGGGATGTTTCATGAAGAACTACTACGCGCTGTACTGCTCATAATATAAAAATACAGAATCAGTGTGTTGCTGAAAGTGCAACACACTAAGGGATGTGGAAGGGATTGTTTATTCATAATGGTTAGCAGATTAGAACTTCCTGATATGAGTCTTTATACACCACCCAGCAGTCCATCATATCCTTGTGTATATTGGTGTGTATAGTTAATAAATACATGGATCTGGATACATAATAGTCTCTATTTGTGTAATAAAACTCCTTTAAAAACTGCAAAATTATTTCATTACTTATCAATGATTATTTTTCTATTGTGTGTGGGTCCGCCAGGTGTTTTCCCTGACCAGGAATGGGACAAGGTGTTTGAGGGACAGCTGGAGCAGCTGAGAGGTCTGATCAAGACGAGGACGGCGGTGTACTCCTCAGAGGAGAAGGCTCTCAGAGTCATGCTTGAGGGGGAGCAGGAGGAGGAGCGTAGAAGAGACTTGGAAAATAGGCAGAATAAAGAGAGAGAGAGACAGCTGCAGAGAAAACAACATATGGAGACTCTTCTCTTTGGTGGTAAGTGGGCTCTACAGCAGGGCTCCCACCAGGGGGCGTCAGGACAGAGACAAAAATACTGCATAGTATTTTGACCCACTCAGTGGAGAACTTGAACCAACAATTTTTACAAATCTTTTTCTTTTCATAGATGTGACAGCTGCTGATCCGCTCCTACACACCTTTAAAGAATACTACACACAAGCAGAGCACTCGCTGCCTGCTTTAGTACATGTTAGGTTTGTGTCTTCTCTTTATTAATTCTTTAAAATATACACAATTTCACACACAGCGTCATGTACAAGCATGTAGCCCTGATTCATACTGCATGTACTAGTCTTTACAGGCCATATTTGGTCTTTTCCATGTATAGATCTAATACTATAAAGAGCGTTTGATAGAAAACTGGTTTATGACCTTTTTATAAACCGTGTTATATAACCATGTACCAATGGTTTCTTCCCTGCCAGGAGACAGTGGGATGTTTTTCTGGTTCCTGCTGACTCTCCAAATGGAACACCAGTGCCTCAAGGATGGGTTCTGCCAGTGGAGCCTTCAGACCAGGCCTGGGCCTCAGCCTTAGACAGAGATGATTAGCTTTAGTCAGATGAGATTTGTTTGCTCATTGATTTGCTTATCATTGATATCATTGATAATTGTATTGTATTTTGTAATCTTATCCATCCTTCCCATGACATTTGAAGTTGTCCTAGTGTTCTCCAGTCATAATTGATGTAAACATGGTCATTCACCGCAATGAATAATTTTTTTTATTTTTTATTACCACCTAATTGAAAGGTCCTGTTATCATTGTCTAAAACAAGTCAAAATGCAAACACATAATGTCAGTGTGCCCTGAAAGTGTGGGTACACCAATACAGTAAGATTTCCACTATAGAATATGGTCAAATTACAGACTCTTGCTGTGAGAGTTCTGACTGGTCATGACATTTCTGGAAAATTATTGAATTTAGAAATGTTCGAACTCAGGGAAAATCAGGGTATTTTGTGGGCAGGGGTAAAGTTCTCCGACACAGTACCTTTTTAGATTCCCAAAATTTCATAGAAAATATATTTTTCATGTCATGGAAAAGTGATCTTGTGTATATATTATATGTAGCCTATGTACAGTTTCAATTTATTTGACGATAGTTTCTGTATATTTGAAACATAACGACTGTTGGTTGTTCTATTTTGTTTGTACACATTTATGTTGAACATTGGTAGAAATGCACGTGAGAGTAAGAAAAGGCGTAATGTTATTGTTTTGATATTAAAACGGTCTATACATTTTATCTGAAACAAATGCTTAAAATGGTGTGAACAAAACTGCTGATTTAAATTAAATTAAGAAAATAAAATACTGGTCAACAGGCAGCCAGACAATCCATTCTCTATGCTGAGTAGCTTATGCAGTCTTAAGGTACTTACGTCACAGCAGACATGACCACTTTGTTTACATCCTAAATTTAATATCATGCCTACAAGGATAAATACGGCTCACACCAGAACAATTCAAGTATACTTTTGAATTAATAACGTCATTTATGTGATTGAAATTAAACTTCAAATTTTGCCTTTTTGTGGATCTGTATCTATCAGTGGATTAGTGGTTAAAAGGCACAATAATCAGACATGTCATTTTGTTTACCTAGCAGTAAGACGTTAACAAGAGGTAAACAAGACAACTTCAAGGAGATCGAAGGTAAACTTGCCATTTCATAGCATTCAAGACATATGTTTAATTTAGTGTAATTAATAGTTTAGATATTAAATTAAATACTATTATTTTCCAGTCCTATAAAATCAGAGCTAATGCTAAAACATAGGCTACAGCAGATATACAAAATTATATACTAATGGATAGTTTTTGAGAACTGTAACTCAAAAACTATCCTAACCCTAACCCTATTCTAATACTTTTATATTAATATCCTTTTGAATATCGTTTTTTTTTCTGCTCTTTAACTTAAATAAACGTATAAAGCCTGTGTTGTGTCTGTAGTTTGGTCTTGGTGTGCGTGTGTTCTCAACCTATAACCAATGAGATCAGTTGTAAAACAGACGTGCCTTGCTAATCCCTAATCCTCCACCTGTGCATCTTCCACCATATTGTGTAACAAACCAATATAGAAAGTCAAAGGGGCAACAGGGTTCTGTTTTTGAGAACCCAACACAGAAGTCATAGCTACCTTGCTGCAGAGAGGCCAGCCAATTTACAGAGAGATTGGGGTTTGCATTCATCCTTCATTTTTGGACAGTTTCTTCGTTTGCATTTAGGGAGATGAGCGTTCTGGAGGGGGTCCATATGAAGATTCCACTGGGATCTTTACTGGAGGACAAGGAAGATGTAGAATCTGTGACAGCCCCAGAGATAACAATTCCAGACTACCTGAACATACTGCAGGACACAGAGGTGTGTATGTGCAGTTGTAGTTTAATACAAAAATACAAACAAATGAAAGAAGATGTGAGTGAGAGGGTTTTAGGTGAGGCAAACACGCTGTCCATCAGTAGCCACTGATATGTGGTTTGCTTGTAAACTGGAAAGTTCCAAAATGTAGCTATAACATTGTGACTAATTGGCTGCTGTTGTTGTACCTCTTTAATGCTACACTACCTATGCTATGCGATTAAGCATTTTTGTGCTCTACACATAAAAAGTAGATAGGGCAATAAAGCTTATGAGCATACTTTTGTGATTGTATGATTTTGCCATATTAAATATAATAATATATGTTGAATGTGAAGGATAAACATGCTTGAAAGTTTATTTCTTTCTTTCTTTAAGTAATGCTGTGTCACAGTTCAAAGTGAACCTGTGCATGTCTTGTTGTATGACAGTATGAATTCAGTTTGGAGCATTGGGTGCTCACAGGGCTTCAGGGTGGGTACCCCTGCCAGCCAAGGCTTCCTAAACCCTGCTCTTCCTCAGACGTGCCGTCTTGCCCACCCTACTGGCTGATGTTCAGCAGTCCTCAGCAGAGTCGCTTAGCCAGCCGACATAGCTCAGACTTCTGGGAACCCAACCCTCGACAGCGGTCCCACAGTCTTAACCCAGCTGTCTTGCGTGCCAAGGTCAGTTTTGCCATCTCAGACTCTGAAGATGAAGGAGAAGACCATCCTTTACCATTTAGAGCCTCCTTTGAGAGCAGCACTAAACCGTCTTTATGTCAGTGTGTGCTGAAAAAATCCACGAAAGCCTTCACCCCAGATCTCCTGAACCCCCCCGCCTGTCTGAGCAGCCTGCCACACCAGCGCAGGAAGAACCTTCGCCAGTGTTCCCTCTCCATCCTGGAGACCTCCTGCCAGGGGAACCAGAAATTAACCAGCCAATGGGAAATGTCCTCTCCATTCAGACGCCTGACAGATGACAGGGTTTCCACCAGCAAAACAACACATTTGGTAAATAATAATGCCTAGTGAGAATTGTCATTACACTTAAAATTAACAGTTTCTCTAATGTTATACCTTTTTTAAAGTGACTTAGTGATCTAAAGAATTGCTTTGTTGCTCTTGCTTTTTTGTTGGCATCTTGCTATGAAATCAAGGATGTTGATTGAATGATAAATTATCAAAGTCCTTGATGAAATCAATGTTAGACTGTTTTATCCCAAACAAGAAAATATTTTGATTTTGATTTAAAAAATTACATTGATCTGAACTATTGTGCAATAGTAATGAAACAATTAATTACACAATGGATGAATGCAATATCAGTATTTAACCAGTAGGTAGTATCACACCGATATGCAGTTCAGTTATCCCACAGCACAATCGGCAGACATGAAGACAGAAAATTCTGAATAATTAAGTAATTAAGTACAGTCATTAAGTGCAGAATTACGTAAGTCAGTGTTTAAACGTAGAAACACTGCAGAGGGCAATCTAAGAATGGCTTTTGAATGAAGTGGTATCTGAGGATGATTCTGAAGGTGAGAATGTTACTGAAATTAAGTGTAATATTGAAGAAAGTAGGCTATCTCTAATGACTGTAATAATTTATCAGTCTAATCTAAAAAAAAAAAAATCTAGTGTGGGGTGGTGTTGCACAGACATTATAGGCACTTTTTATTGCTAAATAGTTAGAATAATTACAATACATAGGCCTACATATTTTTCTCTAGGTTTTTTTTTGTGTGAACATGAATGCTATGTGTCTCTAGGCAGAGGAAATCAATCACAACTTCTTTTTTCAACTCACATTTCTAAAAGGACTCTATGGGATGTTTGCCCTAAAAATAGCCTGTGTAAAGTCTGACACTGGGACACCACCAAGTCTGTCAGACTCCACAAGAGATTGATTAGTAAGCTAACATAGCAAAGCTAGGTTAATAGTGATTATTTTAGTGGTATAAGTCTTAAGACCATTTATACTTACACAGTTTAAGCCTCCTTGCTAACCTTGTGTTATTCTTGTGTTTAACTCCTCTTCTAGGCTTGTCCTTAGCTATTTAAAGCTTCACTCACTGAAAATGTAATCTACCTTGTCAATCACATAAATGCGCGCGCACAGCTCATAGACTGTATAAATAAGTGGACAAACCCTCCGTGACGTCACCCATAGATTTTCTGAAGAATGGGTTTGATGCCAAGTGTGCAGGCTCGGGACGTCGCCATCTTGGCAGTGACAGACTCCCGCCTAACTCCCGGCTATGTATAATGAATGAATAAATTGATTAATATAATTTCAACTGATTTATATAAAACTGAGTTATATAAAAATCAGCCCCCGTACAGTTGTCATGAACGGGGAAACTAGCTGTAGAGACCAAAACCGTTTTTTGTACCAGGCTGTAAACATATTTATTTCTGCTGTAAAGTAGGACATTTTAACATGGGGGTCTATGGGGATTGACTCGCTTTTGGAGCCAGCCTCAAGTGGTCACTCGAGGAACTGCCAGTTTTGGCACTTCCTTATTGGCTTTATTTCTAAGAATCGAATGTTGCCACTTGGCACAGCTCAATGGCGCTTCGCAATGGCAGACCAACAGGCTCCGGGGGTAGGGAGCAGAGGAGGAGGTGGTGGGTTTTTGAGGTGTTGATTTTAAAACTCTTACTCTCTTTCGTTCTTTTTTTGCTAGAGTTGCAATGACAAATCCAACCAGGGGTGTCAGCTGCACTGTTAAACATTCGGGGCTGAGCCCAGATTCTTCGGAACGTAGCTATATGATAGTGTTTGTGTGCGTGTGTGGCGGACCGTGACTCTCGACACTGGGCCGTTAGTGTTACCACAAGTAAAATAAGTTGCCGTATGCGCTCAGAACCAGTGCGCAATGCACAAATTAATGGTACATATAGTAAAGCTAACCTCACACGCACATACTGTACGCACGCGTAGTGCATAGGGCCTATGCTGGTAAATGCGGGGGTGAGGTCACGTCGTGAACTTCAAACAAAATGTAGAAATATTATCGCACTCTTCACAGACCCGCGAGACAGGCTGCGTCATGAACATTATTGCATATTCCTACCGAAAATATTTGCGTTGTTGTTGTTGAACTGCACCTAAACTTTGTGTTGCATACATTCAAAATTACTTTCAGGGCTACTGTCAAAACATTCGGAGCTGAAGCCCCGGAAAAATGACCTGGCGACGCCTATGCATCCCAGCTACAGCAGCTTTAAGAGCTATACACTTTGTGTAATTTCTTTAAAATGCCAAAGACATCCCTCAGCCATCAGTCAGTGAAATACCCTGTGAGAATATCTGCTCTGCATGTTAGCCCCTGCCTCTGTCAATTTAGATTTTTGACATCGTCCAAAAGAATTCTGACCAATCAGGGCCTCTTTTCCCTGATTGGTCCCATGAACTTACCTTGCCCATCAATCACATGAACGTGCACACAGCTACAACAGGTTTGTCAGTGGCGCTTTGCATTGGCAGACCAGCAGGCTCCAGAGCATGCTCACATCCTACCTACAGCAGCTTTAAATTTGATTTAGAGGCACGTACTAGTTGGCACGTCACAGCTAATAACCTATCGTGATCCAACATGCAAAACACAGAAGGGCATTCTAGAAACAAACATTTAGCTTCCTTGTGTAGCGATAGCTGGTTAGTGTGGCGACAACCTTTGTAAACCATTCCATTTTGATCCAGATTAATCTAATAAGTAAGGAAGGAATTTATTTACTAACAATTTTTTTACAATTAGTTATGGTACAAGTTACAAATGGTGCTATTGCATCAGTAATGTCAGCATAACTAAACTCACAATTCAGATACATAAAGAAATCAAAATTTGATTTTGAATAGTTGTCTCCTCTTCAGAGCCCGACTGAGGCTCAAACGTGTGATTGTATTTCTCCAATGTTCCCGCTAGCCATTGTTTTTGTTTTTTTGGCAGCCATTTTTTGGACAAAAGGTCAGCGTGTATGGAGGCCTTTTGCATATTCATAGATCCTGTAATTTTTAATCAGGGTGAAAGTGTCGAGGTTGTGTGTGGTATATTTAATATAGAGTATCTTTAAGGGTTTAAAATGTAACTGTTAGTATGGTCACATGAAAATAATAGGTTGTTACTGTTCCCAGTAGACATGGGATCGCAACTTTATTTCCACACGTGACTGGTAAATCGGCCACGGATAAAGACATAGATATAAAGAGCTAACTTTACAACATACTGAATGTAGTGACCAAAATATGTAACAAAATATATTTTAGATTTTAGATTCTTCAAAGTAGCCACACTTTGTTTTGATGAGAACTTTGCACACTCTTGGCATTCTCTCAAAATAAATAAAAACACTTGAGTGAGTAGATGTGACTGGTACTGAGAGAGTACTACGAGATCAAACAACATGTGTCTTTGCTAATTGCAGTGCCTGACTTTACCTTTCCACTCTTTTGTTAGTGTTTCTGGCACACAAACAACTCTTCACAAGCTCCAACACCAACGGCGTTTATTGTTGGTTTTCTCCTTGTAGGATCTGACTCCAGTGGCAGACTCAACAGTAGAGCTTCTCTCTGCTCTGAACCCAGAAGAGAGAGAGTTGCTTCAGGCAATCACTGACCGTGGCTACCCTCTCCGCACAGCCATCATCGCCCTGCAGAAGGCCGGCCAGCAAACACCTGAACAGGTGAGGTACCATGGTACTGTTCAGTCCGTCAGTCAGTGAACAGCATATAACATACTGCTAGTTGGTATTCATGTTTCCATCCATTTTATTCCAACATAAAACACCAACATGATCTCTCTGACCGGAACAAAAATCCCTCCTAAACGTTCTCCTACATTTTCTCTCTCTCTGTTATAAATCAGGTTTTTTCTACATGACCATCCTCAGGGGGGCTCGGGGAAGGCAGCAAATAACAGGGAGTCTGCAGATTTTATGATAAACGGTGCAACAATGTATAGCAGCAGCTGCATATAAACCAGCCTGAATGTAACTACTAAATATGACTCAAATAGGACAACTTGATAAAAGGAATAATGACAGAAAGAGAACAAATGTGTACTTACAATGTGAAAATACAAATGAATACCTCTAGCATAATATTCTGCCTGAAGCAGGAGGCATTTACTGGCTCTTGCCTTTAGGGAAATAATACATAACAGCAGTGTAAAAATAGATCCTGAAGTTTCCACCGTCTTGTGTTTTCTGAGGAATGTGACTTAGCCTTAATTCTCCCCAGGGAGAAAGCAAGAGAACCAAATACAGAAAGCTAGCGACAAAACCATGCCTGTACAAATACAGGCATGGTTTTGATATGCACAGTACACACTACTTCTGCTTCATGTGTCTTGCGTTTTCTGCCACTACCACAGCAGTGTGGCTTTAGCAGAATCTGTCTTTCTCCATGTTGCCATAACCGATGCTGTTTAGCGGTGCTTTGTGATAATCTATTGTGTTTGTTTGCAGATCTTAAGCTACCTGGTGGCGTGTGAGCACCTATGTGAGCTGGGTTATGATGAAGCCCAGGTAGAAGAAGCGTTGGAGATGTTTCAGAACTGTGAAAAAAAGGTAAGTTAGCCTCAAACAAGCAACGACAATACATTGTTTTATCAACATGCCGTTGTAGTATGCTGCTGCTATTAATATGCTTATTGATGCTATTAACTAATAAATCTATTAAACCTCTAAGAGGAATATGTCTTTTGTATTCCTCAGGCAGAGGAGTTCCTCCATCTCCTCAGCCAGTTCAATGAGATGGGCTTCCAGCAAAACACCATCAAGGAGGTTCTGCTGGTCCACGAGAACCACCGGGAGAAGGCACTAGAAGAACTTATGATCCGCATAACATGAGGGTGGACCCACTCTTTCACATTGTTGTAATACATGCTTTTATTCATATGGGTTGTATAATTATACGTTGTTGCATCAAAAGTGTGCTATTGTTCTATATGAAAGAAATCTGTTTTCATTTCTATTTACTGTCTGTGTAAGTTCATGTATGATGCCGTATTTTGCGAAGATGCAATCTTCCTCTAGCACCTTTTTATTTGTATTTGTTATAAGCTTCCCTGATTAATAAAATCCCATCAAACAGTTGGATCCAATAAACACACTATTGATTGGTAATATAATGGGTTTATATTTTATATATTTATATATCAGACTTAAAACTACTACTGCAATGCTGTATTTTTCTCGTTTATACATTTACATTTACATTTAAGCATTTAGCAGACGCATTTAGCAGACGCATTTAGCAGACGCTTTTATCCAAAGCGACTTACAATTAGTAGCCTACATTTGTTAACAGCATTATGTAACAATAATTTATACAATAATTTTTTTTCTCATGCACAACTCTCAAGAAATCAGAAATCATCAAAGATCAGAAACATCTTCATAGTATTTTATCACTGCAATGAGTATTGTCTGCGGCCCTAAAACTCCCAAAGGTTTTGTTCATAGCCTTCAGGTTTCTAATGAGAGGAACAGTGGTTTTAGGTAACCTCATGAGAAATGTGTAAATGGACCCAATCCTTCCAATGCCCTTTATCTCCCTCCTGACTTTCCACTTGTAATCCTTTATTGTGTATTCTGTTGTCACCATTCGGTTCAGGGTGAACACTGAATCCCCTCTCACCACAGCGGTCAACAGAGAACCTTTACTGTTCCCATACTGGCCTGGCATGGCCGTCCATTGGCCTGAGCTCACATTGTAGCAGTCCATCACACACAGCAAGAAGTCGTCATTTGGCCCATTGCGTATCACATACAAATTGTCCATGTGGGCTACCATACAGAGCCCATAGCTCTGGTGGCGGAGGAGTGTGGTGAGCAGAACCCACTGGTCACATTCAGGCAGATACTCATGGATATCTGTAGCACCCTTAGCATTCCAGAGACAAATAAAGATCCTGCTCATGGATTTAGCAGAAGCTACACAAGACGCAGGGCAAGGGAGATGAGAGGCGAAACTCCAGACACCATTAGATAGCTGGTACCTCTCCACAGATGACATGGCCTTCCTGTTGTACTCCCCTCCTATGGCATACAGGCAGCCCTCATGCCCTATAAGGGGGAAGTTATAGCGAAGCTGCTGGGGACTGGGGATGGTAGACCAGCTGTTACTTACAGGGTCATAGCAGTATCCACTGTCTGCTACCTTCTTGTTAACATCGTGTACCCCTCCAATGATGTAAAGTTTGTTGTCAAGGACCACCACACCTGCCATTGTGGTGCTAGTGCTCGCGGGTAGATGTGTCAGGACCTTCCATTCTTTGTCTTCTTCATCCAAATAGCAGACTGTTCTCTGACAATCCTGTAGAAGCTCAGTGGATGGTGAATGACTGCATACTGCCACGTAGGAACTTGGAATGAGAGATTCAATGTAATCCAGCAGCTCACTTGGTAGAGCTTGAAGGTCTTCCTTCAGGTCAGAGTACATATCTCTGATGAACAGAGCGCAGCTGTACGACAGCTCCATCACACCATAGGTGGCAGCTGTGTGGTACATCAGCAAACAGTTCTCAGAGTTGATGATGTTCACCAGGTGCTTGGTGAGGACCTGAACCTGCAGGAAAGCGGCACACTCGATAGCTTCCTCAATCTCGTTGGTGCTAAGCATGGGCCGCTCACCATTCAGAACACGGAGCATCACGACAAAACCCACCGCTCCCAGACACCTTAGATGAACGTCCTGGTCTTGGCAATCCCTCATTCCTGACTGGAACAGAGCTCTGAAGTACTCACAGTTTTGAATGAGCAGGTCTTTACTCGTGACAAAAAGGCTGTCTTCTATTCTTACAGTCAGGTTGTCCATCTTTGTGAACTCAGTGACTTGCATGCCAGTCAGACTCCCTGCCAGTCTTATGTTAAGCCCGGACAGCTGCTTGCCTCTATCTCTCAATGACGTAGGTGTCATTGTATCCTAGAGGTAAGGTAGGCCTACAAAGTCACAAAAAATAACAAATATTTTGAACACTACCACCTGTGAAAGTTAGATGGAATTATTTGTATGTACAGCAGATACTTAACAAAATAGACACTATGGTTGTTTTCACAGCTACTAGAATAGACATGTCTATACATAGCAAGCAGCAGTATTGCACAGTTGTGGTTCATTATGATGAGCTGTTCAAAGATGAGATGGTGGGGCTCTGATGATATATACTGATGATTTAATGATCTTTGTAGAGCTAAGAGACAGCTGATCAAAATCTGTCCTTGGGTGTCTGGAATACAAAGCATACCTCTGGTCTTGCATACCTCTGGAATTTAGAATGTGCAGCGGACACCATGCCCCTAAACCAACGTGATCAAGATTGTTTGGGTGACAAAAAAAGACCTTTGTTACCATGGAGCTTCTCTGGAAATCTGCTGTTGAAACAACAGCTTTCTGATTGGCTATGGGATAGCATCACATGAGCCTGTACTGAAGCTCAATGGAAAGCTCCTGGCAGGCAGAAAGCAGAATGGTGGTGCGGCTTTTGCTAATGGTAGTTTGTTTCTATGGAATTTCACAGATTTAGACATAAAGCTAATTCTCCTCTAGTTTTACATTTAATAATCTGTCTAAAATACTTTTGAAATAGCAATGATCTGCAGATTGCACACACTATGTCTTTAAACATTATGTTGACATTATACTGTATATACTACTGTAGCAGTAGCTGGGTTTTAGGGTGTGTCTACCCAGCATGCCAAGCATAGCTGTGATTTATAAATGTATACATTTCCTAGTATGATATGTGTAGTACTGTAGCTGCATTTATTGTACTGTGTCACCATTACTAGTGGTGTGATTTCCTGTGACTTTAGGCGTCCAAAGACATCTAGTATGTTTTATAATATTTGAGGTCAGTTAATTTGACCATTCCATTCCTTTGTTCCATTTAACCTTCAGGATTTCCAGTCATTTCCAGTTGGCAGTGGCACAGCACACTCCTTGAAATCCACTTCATGAATAATAATGATAATAATAATAATTGTAATAATGATAATAGTAATAATAAAAACATCAAATTCCAAAATGTTTTTTCTGGCAACATTAGTGTTTTTAAATATAATATGTTAGGTGGTAGCAATTCAAGTCTTTCTTAGCAGTTTGCCTTTTAATTTCTTTTCCTTAAATGGACATGGCCAGGATATGAGCGATATGAGGGCAGTCTTGTTTTAGTGTCAACAACTCTCCCTCACAGTGAGCACTTCTACATATTGGAAACAGCTGTGCTTTTT
The DNA here is from genome assembly GCA_027575585.1 of Percopsis omiscomaycus. Taxonomy (NCBI): domain Eukaryota; kingdom Metazoa; phylum Chordata; class Actinopteri; order Percopsiformes; family Percopsidae; genus Percopsis; species Percopsis omiscomaycus. Next base: position 887 of record JAODLI010010247.1, on the reverse strand, counting down.
CTTTTCTAATGTTTGGAAATGTCCTGAGGGAATATTTAAAAGCATTCAGCATTAATGACTGTGAGTGTTTTTTTTGGGTGCAGAAATATACATTATACACTATGTATCATATATGATACATTAGATTTGAAAGATTACTTCAATGTTACTTTAATAGTGCAGATGATGTATGTTTAATTATAACTCATTGTCTGAGGGCTTGGTGATGTTCGGGAAACACAAAAGCTGCAGCATTGCTTCAGTTCCTGAGGAGAACCAGGCTGAATGCAACATAGTCATTCTTGGTGTGATGGGCTCAGGAAAATCTGGTTTGTTGAATGCTTTTAGATATTAATGTTAGCGAATTAATCTTGTTACTTATGCCACTATAATTTTAACTCTCACATTGTTTTGACTTGTTTAATTTGTTTGTTATTTTAGAAATGTAGCGGATATCATATCCAGAGATATGGGAATGTTGTTGTGACTTTAGTTTTCTCGTGCCCCTCTGAGATATTTGTATCTATCAGAGACAAGGACGCTGTTTTCTTTTCTTTGCAGCTTTGACTGTGAAGTTTCTCACAAAGCGCTTTATTGGTGAATATGACCCAAATCTAGGTGAGATTTTTGTTGTCATTTATGAAATGTCAATGTACATTTTTTATTATATACAGTATACACGTAATGTGTGATCTATCTGTTGCTGCCCATACATGGCCTTCAGAGGACATCTATTCATCAGAAGAAATCGTGGACAACCAGCCAGTCGTTTTGAAGGTGATGGACACTGCTGAGCAAGTATGTCACTGAAAATACCAGTCAGTCAGACAGCTCAACTAAGAAACATGCTGATAGCAACACATTCCATGTTTTCTGTTAAAGGTTATGATAGTTTTATGATAGTATTT
>JAODLI010010230.1:0-25998 GCA_027575585.1 Percopsis omiscomaycus | reverse complement strand
ACTTCCACATCATTGCATTCTGTTTTTATTCACAATTTGTACAGTGTCCCAACTTTTTTGGAATCGGGTTTGTACATTTGTCATTGGCTGAATCGGTCATACACCAGTTATCATAAGCAAACAACATTCTATTAGATTAAGAACACCTTTAGAAATTGACCAAAGGTTTTACAGTTTTTCTCAATTGCTTACACACGTTTTCTAAAAGCATGGCTCATTTTCTTAAAACTCTAAATACAAATACTAAACCCAAACCTCCACAAATCTCTTACAAAAGCAAACACTGCATTCAAAACAATGTCATGTCTTCTCAAAATGAAATTTTGTCTTCAAATACCACACAGCATCAAATACATTTCTAAGAACCAATTCAACACTGATGTTCTCAATGGAAAACACTACTATGATAATGTTATCAGTAGTCCTTTTGCATTTTCAATGTTACACTACATACTGAACGTACAGTAGCCGGTTAAATTGTGTTTTCATACTCCAAAATAAAACACACCAATACAAGAATAGAATTTTTTGTATTATTATTCTGTATTATTATTCTGAAATACTGTATACATCTGGATTTTTATAGTGTTCTTCATATACAACAAACAAAAAAAACTTTGGCCGTTTTATTGCTTAAGCTAATTGAAAAGTAACAGGTGTTTGCCCATATGAGGAGTCAATGGTGTGATTGGTGGTTTCAGTTTAGCATTTTGAAAGGCAGTGTTTTCCATGTGAACACAAGAGATTGTATCAATGAAGATTGTGCCAAATGTAGAGCATTGTGTGTAGTGTCTTGCCAAAAGTGTGGTTTACTACTCCAACGTGAGTGAAAAGCAGGAAATGTGTTTGTATTTGTGCAGAATTGGTGTTAAGATCAGGTACATGTTTTGGTCATTGTGTCTTAAATTCCAGTGTTGGTGTGGAAGCAATAGTTAGTGTGGAAAAATATTGCAAATGAAAACATTTGTTGCCACAGGTAAGAACCTGTTTTACTTTTGAATGTGGACTAGAGTGCCCTTTAGTGGCAGGTATTCTCAATGATCTTCATGGTTGTAGTTTTATGCGGAGTCATGATGCAATTCCTATTATTGGCAGTACATTAGTAAATGTAGTAAACACTACAACACTATGCGTTACCTACTGTAGTAAATTATTTAATACTAGTGTATGTTATCCCTCCAGTCTCCAGGTTCATTAAATACACAGGCTATGGGAATGCTGCGGGCCTATTGGCTGCCAGGGGTCTTCTGAGGGGAGGAAGAGACTCTGGGATCTACTCCGAAGATGAAGACTCTGAGACAGAGGAATACAGAGAGGCGAAGGCACAGTGAGTCCCTCGACTGCGGTACCTGGCTGTCTTTCTGTCCACCTATCTGTCTGTGTGTCTTAAGGTTTATCTCTGTCTTGCGTCTCTCTCTCTCTCTTTATCTCTGTCTTTCTTTGTCTCTCTCCCAGGATAAACCCAGTAACGGGTGTGGTAGAGGAGGAACAGCCAAACCCCATGGAAGGGATGACAGAGGAGCAGAAGGAATATGAGGCCATGAAGCTCGTCAGTATGTTCGACAAACTCTCAAGGTAAACACACACACATGATATAACATATAGTAAATAAATGGCTAAAGATTAGGCTTGTGATTAAAAGCCATTGTTTAACCTCTCTCTATCTTTCTCTCTGTTGTTCTCTCTCTATAGGACCAATGTAATTCAGCCCATGCAGCTGGGTATGGATGGAAGGATGAGAGAGATGAATGCAGAGGACCTCCATAAACTGATCCACAACCCCGTTCTTCAGCCTGATCACCTAGAACGCTCTGACAGCGAGGAGGATTAAATGAAGCGCACACACACGATCACAAACATACAACCTTTGTGTCACTGTCCCTGACTGTTAAAAGTGACAGCTATTTCCAGTTGGTTATCACTGAACCTTTTGGAGTGAACTGAAGAAAAACAAGAAATTTGACGCATGGAATTGAACTAATGTCATGTCGCACGGCCATAAAATAAATAATAATAATATAGTAATAAATAAATAAACAGAAATACCAAACCTAAATCAATTTAACAGGTAAGATCCAAGATGTTGTGAAACATCAGTGTTTCACTCTAGCACAGACATGGACACGCCCACTGTCTAACACAGATCCACATATAAACAGGTTCTCCAAATTGAGACAGATTAAGAGGTATGAGCATGGATAGTTTATTCACAGTGCGTTCAGAAAACTAGCATGTCAGTTCTTCTGCAGTCAACCCTCCATTGATTTTCACGCTAATTTAAGATCTATGCTTGGATTATTTTTAGGCCTACCTAGCATGCTGAGAATAATTCAGGATTATTTCTCTATCACTAATTGAAATGTCTATTTTAGTGTGCCATGCCAGCAAGGACCTTTTAAAAGCACCCATATTTCAGCTCTGGGGCCTTAATTGGAAAGTGTTCTGTCTTTATTGGGCCTATATGGTTGGATTTTGGTATAAATTTTCTGAATAATACTCTATATAATATTCTGTGATTCCATTTTCTTAATAAATCTTTTGATCGTGATTAGTGAGGTAGTGAGGTAACATTGACTTTTTAATAGAAAAAATGCTTTTGCTCTAAAATGAGTAACCTAAGACAGTCTTATGAAAATTGCTTTTGTCATCAAAAGAAAAACAGGTTAGATCTATTTTTTATAGGTTCGTTACTACACTGAAACATTTGATTTATAAACTAGTCTCCTTTTAAAGTTGGAATCTTTTGGAGCCTTTAAAACAAATCCCTGCTTTAACCAAATCGTAATAACACCAATTATGAACTTTTGATTCTGAAAGATCATGAAAGATCTCTTCTGGATGTGTTGTGGAAGCTGCTGGACATTTGCAGTAGCCTTCTAAATGGAGTGTGACATTTTTTATGTTGTAGAAACCATTTAAATATGAACTACATAGGCCTTTACACAAAATATTTTAATTTAGGAAGAGACAGATATATCGTGAAGTAACATAAGGAAGAGGCTGAGTGTCTATAAAACAGAGAATATATATTTATTGTATACTTTATATGTATCTGTATATATTATCCTGCTAAATCAAATGTGCATTGTAAATTAAAAGTGTAGGGAATACAAACTTCTTGTTGTGCTGTTTCTATGTTGCCTATGGCATTTTAACCCCCAAGAAGCAATGACCCCACTGAAGAAGTCAAGCTATGGAAAGTGATAACATTGGCCCGCTCGGTTATAATTTAATACCTCTACTTTTCATTCTGCATTGTTATGAGTAGTTAATTCATTGATACATGAAGGGTAGCGAATAAAGTATGTCTCCTGCATGAGCTAGGCTACTAAATTCCTGGCCTGAAGGTAGAAAGCCTAAGGGGCACACTGTGAATTAAGCTACGATATATGATCAAATAGGATTATTGACTGCTGTTATTAGAGATTTAAATTGTTGACCAGGTTTGGCAATCTGGGATCTGAAGTAGAGTCAACTTGACACTATTTCCCTGTCCAAAGTCCATCTTTAACTGCAGTGTGTGCTATGTCACTAGATGGAACAGTCCTGGCGAAGGTTAGTTTTATCTAAATATGCAGGGTGCCATAAAGATATTATAAAATCTATGACAGAAATTAGTAAAGAATTCAACTGTGTGTGTATTGGGCACCTGATTTAACTCTAAACTGTTGCTTACCTGTTCATAGTTTAAAGAGGCACAGCCCTAATTGACTGAGGCTTTGTGTACCTAAGTTCATGTCAGGGCTAAGCTGTCACTCATCTGCCTGGACGGGCCAGTCTGACAGTCTACAGTCTGACATCACAATATGACAGAAATCTTTTTACTTCATAGTGAATGTACAGACCAACATTCACATCTCTTGAGTTACACTTTTTACAGTTTCTCTCTTAAGTCCCTCAGAATTATAATAATATGAGATTTTAAGTTTTAGCTTAGTAAATTCCTATAGGCCTAAGCTAGGCTCCTAGCAGTGAGTGGAACCTGTTCTCTCAGTAATTTCAGTCGAATACTAAACAGTTACAAACGGAGAGGGTTGTAGTTCATGTTAATGGAACCGTTTTCACAGCTTTGCAAATTAAGGACGGCAAGGACAGACCAGAAAATTTTAGGGAGGGAGGTAGGGAGGACGAGATGGAACAAAGTGGGGTAACAAGAATGAATAACATTTGAGACAGAAATGTCTTAACAGTTTAAAGTGAATAATAGAAAAGGAAGCAGGGGTTGACAGACAGATTAGAGTTTAGTAAACCTACAAGATGTTGTGTCTATCTGACAATCTAATTATCTGGATTAAGCCGCTTGCCTTGCAGATAGATGGCATCATAGAAAATCAATATGTACATTAGATAATATAATGTTACCCTATAAATCAGTCCCAGTGAAGTCAGCATAACGTATTTAAGCCGTTAATACCGACATGAGGTCCAACTAAATGATCTTTGAACTCAACAGGTCAAACATTGCTCAGCAAACATAATCATTAATAAAAAAGTGAAATACTTCCAAATACTTCCACTTCTCTGTGAGGCACAGGCCATTATCTGTCTACCTTAGGGACCGTTTTTCAGGTAATAGTTACCTTTGTAGAGGTTTCTTACACACACACACACACGCACTTGGTTGTATGGTACTGTAACTGTAGGTCATTAGCTCTAATTTGTTGTAGTAAGTCATTTGGATTCTTATGCAATATTTACATAGATAGACTAATAACACGCATTCAGCTCTGGAACATTTGGTGTGTGTTTATTGATAAGCAGGTTCATTGTTTGCAGTCGGGAGGAAAAACCACAGCCGATATGGAATCGACAGTGGAGAAAGATTAGAGATAGCAAGATTTGTTGCATCCCAGCCTCTCTTCGTCTTCTACACTTTTTTCTTGTAGTCTTCCAGATGAGCCAGTATCCAGCCAGAAGGACCAAGAATTGCAACACACATGGCAGTGAAGGCTATAGCCTGCTCCTGCAGTGATTGTAGAGACAATTAGAGATTGTTGGTTATACACTGATATGTATTGTTGTATATTCAGCAATGGCTGGGAATACACACCAATATTTTGAATATACAGAACAGAAGCCAGAATGAACCACACAGATCTATAAAATCATAACCACATTCTCATAAATGAAAATAAAACATGCAAAAACTCTTTTTTTTGCCTTTATCTTGCAAGAATATTTACATGAAGTGCAGCTCCAGAATAATTTTGCATATAGGCCTATGTTACTTTCATGTTATGTTAGTCACCATCTAAACATATTGTGTGTAAAATATATGATATCACAGACCTACAAACTTTTATGTTTGTCAACTCTAGACTATGCAACAGCAAGGTCATAGAAACTTGGCACTTGTTCAAATGGCTGACAGTCTGAGAATCACAAGACAGGAACAATCTTTTATCGAGTTTAGCGAGTTATTATTAACGTTAATATTAATTAACGCATGAGACATTGTAGATTATAATGTGAATTGGTATGAGTTATTCTACATTTAATACATATACCCTAGGCTAGCCTACTTCTTGTTTTTAGATCGTCTACGTGTAGGAATTGCAGAGAATCATGGCGTTACTATGCACAAAACCCTGACGCACGTTGTTGCCAATGCCAAATAGACTGCCTACAGGTTTCTATGTCTCAATCCCTTATATATTCATATTGGTCCGGTTGACTGTCAATAATTAATACAAAAATTAACATCAGTCGATACATATAAACCATTGTGAAAGAGAGACAACAATTCCCTAAATTGTACCCCTTTGAAGAGAAGGGCGCAATATGGCCGGGATACATGGGCACACATTGCAATATGCAGATATCCCACCCCCAGCACAGGATGACTGTGGATATGATCCCAGATCCATTCCTTTATGCAGGCAACATTTTGCGGAACTACGCATATCGTATGCCTATTCAAAAGTTTAAAAAGGTCTTATACTCAGTGCTTACCCCGGCCGAGACCGCGTGTTTGGCAGGTTTGCCTGATACATTCGCCCTGGGGACCAACTGGGTTCTGACCGCCCTTCTCAGAAGCCGAACGGGGACATTCAAAGCGGACATAATGATTCCTTAATAGGAGAGAGCCTAGAGCAGAGCTGATCTACTTTCCTTCAGCAGCCGTGAGGTTCAGCGTATCTACTCTAATGTCCAAGCGCAGTAGTGTGTGTGAGAACAAGAGCGAGAGGGAGATATATAGAGTGTGTGTGAGCACGCGTGCGTGTGTGTAGTGTACTATGTGTACTATTCATAGACTGTATAAGGTACTATTACGGGTGGGTGATCTGATCTTCCTCACATTTTCAGCATCAACGTTTAAACATGTTAGACAATAGTTGCTGTGGCACTCAGGCACCCCCAGGCTGTTGTAGAACACCCGCCTCTTGACGCCGTGACCGACCGACCCATGGGTCAACAAGTATTTGAGTGCATTTAAAGGAATTACTGAGTGATTATATAGCCTACATTTGATCAGGTTTAGAAAGCTTGTTCTTTGGAATTGAAATAATTTATATTTTAACATGGGTATAAAATATAACCTGTTCAAGTTTCACTTAAAATTCAATAAACTTCAAACGAGGATCCCTAAAATAAAACCTAAATTGATCAAAGTGTGTAACAACGGCCCGTGGCGGATGTTCAGTGAAGTGCAGGTTAATCACATGAACACATTCATCTGCCGCTCAGAACTGAACTGAAGTAACTAAAACTAGCCAGAAGCTAGGGTAACCTTTCATGACCGGCGTATCCATGTCCAATAAATGAAAGACAACACAATATACAGCTGGCAACTGGTAAGTCACCATCACGACCAAACCGTTAGACAACCTAATTTGTTGGCTAACAGTTAGCATCAGTAATTGTTATCAATCTGAGGGCTAAGAAGAGTTAGCTAGGCTAACCCTGGGGTGTTCAACCACATTTGGATGAAATGTGTTTGCTAGTTATTATTTTATGGAAATATGTTTCCACAACTTATTTATATATTTCGTTAAATTTGAGTTAGCGTAGCATTTTGCGTGTCACGTTTTTGTTTATTTCGTGTTTTATATATAATTAGCAAGCTAACACGTTAGCTAAGTTCTTCCTATTTTCATTTCCTGTAATATTAGTGAATGAACGAACTTATTAATGTAACGAACAATCTTTCTTGACGCTTTGTTTCCAGGGAAGTGGGTTCATGTCGGTGTTGTCATTCCTCCACGTTGGCATGTGTGTGTTGTGTTGGAAGTCATACTATTAGTTCTGAGCTATGTTTCCCTGTAGGGCACGTCGAATATAGTGCCACAGCTGAATGAGTCATTCAATATACTGGTTCTCTTCCGCATAGTGTGACGGAACTGTTTTTATAAAAACGGTTTAAAACTTGAATAACCTATGGTGAAATATGAGCTGATTAATTTTTAAATGTAGGTTATACAACAGACACCCTATACGCTATTCCCTTCAGCATTAAGGGCAATAGGAATAAATCAACGTGGGTAACAGGGGGGGGGTCCCGTAGGGAAAGGGGTTTCCCTACGGGAACGATCAAAGTTCTATCAATTATTCACATTTTTAAATAGCATGTCGCATATATTGATATTACACAATGAAGACGCTAGATGTCGCTCATGGATCACATTTGGCCTGTGGGCCACGCGCTCTGTTTATTCGCACCCGAAAATTAGCATGGCCCCATTCTAAGATTTTTCTGATCCGAAAATAAGCAAGTCCCTATTCTAAGAAAAGATGCAATGCATATATGCTTAATTAATGTCATATTATACATGTATTCTTAATAATTTAAGAAACTCAAATTCAATACGCTCTCTCTTTCCATTAGACAAAGTGCGTTGTAAACTGTGAGAGGACTCAAGATATAGAATGAATTGAAATTCACTTTTAAGAAATTATTATATTCCTTGTTTTGTAAGCCTGTTGTGCATTTTCTGTTTTGTACAGGTCCATTGCTGGGATAACGCCTTCAACCCCACCTCAACCCGTGTGTGTGTGTTTGTGTATATCTCAGGTTACAGTTGATTATGTTTTGTCTGTGTGTTTGACAGGATAAATGTGTCTGTGACTGTGTTCTTGTGAGCTTGTGTGTCTGTGTGTATGCTGGCTCCCACCCCACCATGTCTCTGTATCCCTCCCTACTCCGTCTGTGTTCATGGTTGGGGCTGGTTTTCCTCCTCCAAGTGCTTCCAGACACCTGCCTGTATGCCACAGTCCCTAAAAAGGTTCCGAAGCCAGTCGACGCCCCCATCCTGACCCTCTCCAATGAAACGCTGGAGACTGACTGCTCCGGTGCATGTGAGTCAGGAGTGGCAAGTATAGTTTGTCATGCACACATATTGAGGTCCTCTAATGCGGTTGTTCTCAAACTATCTCTCCCCAACAATCAAGGAACCCTTTCTTTAATAGAAGAGCATACCAGTATTAAAATATATATATAAAATATATACATATTTTAAAAAATGTCTGCATTTCATTTTGGTATGAATTTGATAAAAAAAATCAAACAAGACCGCAAATGATTATGAATACTGTATTTAAAAAATGAAAATCATCTCATGACCACCATAAAATCATGTTATCCCCCATCACGGGGTCACGACCCAGTTCATAATGGAAGAGAACTTGGTAGCTGAGCAAGAGCGAGCTGTGATCCGCTTGACTGCTGACTGAGCCGATGTATTGATTACTGGCAAGACCATTTCCCACATACCACTATCTCTCTTGTTGAGTAGCTTGCTTAAAATAATGTTTTCATAGCTATTTATTATAGCTATCTTTCTACAGTTACACAACTGGTGGCATGTTGTTGTTAGCCAAGACTGAGCAACGCTGGGAAAGCCATAGGTTGTTGTTATGGTAAAATTGGTCAAATGGCAAGGTTAATGCAAGCTGTGTTGAATGCAATTGGGTCATTTTTTGTTTTTGTTTAATAATGGGAAGACTAGACATTAGATGGTTGCAGAGAGAGAGAGAAAAAAAAACAGGAAATAAGTAGCCTAAATCATGTAACATCAAATAACGCGCTGGAAGAGTTTGACCTGGGATTATGGAAAAACTTTGATAGCAAGAAAGAATCTGAGGTTTAAAGACTGAGCGTTCCGTCTGCGCAGTATCGCTCTCTTCTTGGAAAAGACATGAAGCCATGTGTCCTTGTCTCCTCCCTGGTGGAGGTAGGATTTCAAAGCCCCCATGTGGTTCTTATTTGGGATGAAACGGGCCGCTCCATATGTGTGTTTTCTTTTTATGTGTCTGATTCCATGATGCATGTTCTGCCTTGGACCTCTGCACCTTTCCTCTAGCTCGGCCTGTCTCTCTCCGTTTCTCTCTCGCTCTCTCTTTGTGTGTCAGTATTTCTAATTGGGTCTGAATTTCTCTCCTGCCAGCTATACCGAGCATACTTACCAGACATACCAGAGGTTGTTCCCCCCCCACGCACACACAAACATAGGATCGTGAGAGTGCAGTTGAAGTCATGCTGTGTGTATAGTAAGGTTGCCATGAAAAGTAAAACTGGGGGCGTCCGATGGTTATGTATGGTGTGACACGCACATCTATAAATACCAATGCATTCCAACATATAGGATGGTGCATGTGTGAGTGAAAGGGACTCAGTAGTTTCAAGGTAAAAGGGGAAGGCCATACACCAGAGGTTTTCCTGAGCACTCACTCAAGCCAACCTCTGTCTCTGTTCACCAGCACCTCTCCTCTACAGCCCCTCCCTCACTCTCTCTTTTCCTTGGGGCCTTTAGGGGAGCACAAGAGAGAGACAGAGCATCTGTGGAAAGACTTAAACCAGACAGCTGTCAGGCTAATTAGCCAATTGCAGCTCGCCAGCCTCGGTGAGGCTGGACGGGGAGAGGCGTGGACAGTCAAGAAGGTGGCATGCACCAAAGCATTGCTTCAGGATAGGCAAATAGGTCTAACTCTTCTCTACCACTACTGAAGCTTGCTTCAGATCTGTTACTAAGGGAGGGTGTCTGAATCTTTCACCAATATAGGGTGCGTTTTGCTATTTCTCATGAACACCACCAAGTATGATTGGAACACCACTCGACACTCGTCGATGTGTAAGAGACTCCAAACAAAAACACGAATATGACCCCGCCCATCGCTCCTTCACACAGGGCTGCTCTCTGACTCCAGTTCTCCCCTCAAGTGTTGCCTTCCAATGCTGAAAACAACCCAACAGAGGCCATGATAACAAAATAAATCGAATATAGGTTAGATTGAGGTGAAAATCTATTATTTTATATATATTTTTTAAATGGTTATCAGTAGTTCAAATCTTAAAAATTAATTATTACTTATTATTTTTTTATACATATTTTGTGGCTATTTGGATTTATATTATTATTATATATGATGGTCATTGGCTCGTAATAATTTTAGATTGAAGAAGGTCACGTTGTGACAGACATAAACGGCATGGTTTCTGATTCTAATTTTTCTGGTGCAATAGCAAAGGAGTACCAATGTTGTGTTTGTGCACTTAAGTAACAATCCAGGCGGCAACATCTAACTATACAAACCATACTTACTGTATATTCAGTATTTGAAGTGCAAGGTTGAAAGGCTAGACTGTCGTCTGAGCTTGTATCTTGTTTTAAGAGCAGCAGAGCTCTGTCCACACTGTAGCTGAAGAGAAGGATGTTTTGAAGAAGTCATTAGACAGGTCCATATGCACCTTCCAGATGCTACCCCTAGGCCCACTCGTACTATGTGTTTGTGTCCCTTGATTTGATATAGAGTGTAAGCAGGACTATTTTGATTCAATCTCAGTCTACTATACGTTTGGTTTTCTCTCCCAGACCGAGATGATGCAGGTGTCAGACAGACAGGCCACAGCTGTGTTTTAAATATACTGGAAGGATTTTTAGAAAGCTTCCAAATATTGGCTTCAGACATTATTAAAGGTACATTTTTCTGCTCCAGGGTATCTGTAGGGATGCTATGTCCTCTGGCATTTCTCATTTCTGTCCTTAGCTGTGTACTTATTAGAGTTTCCTGTCACATATTGTGACCCAGAAGTTTCTATATTGTGACCCAGAAGTTCACCCTAGGTAGGTAAACAGGACGATGGTCCTTTTGGTCCTGTCTCAATTCAGCGCCCCAAAAGGATGCAATTTTCTACGTTAGATAAAAGGGTGCGTATTGACTTCATCATTCTAGCACCATGACAAAACATCATGTGCATGAAACCCCATACAGTTGGGTGCTATGAACTCTGATAATTATTTGACTCCATCTTTCTCTAGGCCGAGCCAGCACATGCCGTGCCAACGAACAGTATGTGTGGTTGAACAACACCTGTTTTCTGGTCACCTGTTCCAATGCATCCAACTGCACGGATGTTTCTGTGGAAAGCCTTCTAACACAGCTTGGTGGGTTTACCAGGGAAGGTGTTGCTGTTGGGTTAACCTGCCATGGTTGGTTTCAAATCTGTACTGGGAAACTGTGTGTCATTGAATCAGAACATGTAATCAATGAGTAGAATTTCCACTCTGACAACAGATTTGTTTAGAATCTGAATTAAATTAGAGGGGCCATATCTTTGAAAATTACCAGAAGCTTTTCTAGAATGTATTAAAAAGTGTACATTAGAAACCAGGGTTTGCTTATAACGAAACATTTAAAGTGACTCATTCAAAGGATATGACCCCTTTTTAAAATAGATCAAAGTATAAGTTGCTTTAAGCCTTATACATATTTAGGTGAATATTTTAGTGTATTTTAGTTATTTTATGTTTTTAGTGGATTTTCTTTAGTGAGTGATTCATCCATTCATTTTGGTTGATTCAGGGAACTTTATTATTCTGTTCTCAGCTGCAGAAGGCATTAGCCATGACGACAACAGAACGCTATCGGAGCCGCATGCCAACAATTCTGTGTCCCCTTCTCTCTTTTCCCCATCCTCAGAACAAATAGTAAGCAAAAATACTAAAACGGCCACCGAACCGACCCTGCCCCCACCATCAGTACCAGCGGCTACTACTATGTCTGCCGTAACAACAGTTGCAGGAGCTACCACAGCGGTTGCTACTGTAAACACAACTCCCAAGAAGCCATCTTTGACGTCATCACCTCTGTTTCACGAAAAAACCAAGGCACCATCAGAGGGTACTGCTATTATTACTACTGGTATTGCTACTACTCACACCAGTACTACTACCACCAGTACTGTTGGTAATACTACTACCACCAGTACTGTTGGTAATACTACCACCAGTACTGTTGGTAATACTACTACCACCAGTACTGTTGGTAATACTACAACTACCACAAAAACTACAACTCCAGCTGTTAGTACTACCACAACTAGTACTTATACAACTCCACCACATACCACCACTACTACTACCACCACCACCAGTAGTATCGGTAATACTACAACACCTATCACTGCGACAACTACCACAACTAGTACTTCTACAACTCCACCTCCAACCACCAGTACAACCACCATTACCACTACTGGAAGTAGTACTTCCGGTGCCCACGACAGCCATGTGGTTGCCATGGGAACAGGGATTGCCATGGTAGAGGTCACTAGGGCAGCCTTCAGCAGTCAGCTGGTGGACACGGCGTCACTATTGTCGGTCCTGCTGTTCGGGATGCTCTTCTTCCTGGTTACCGTTGCCGTGTTTGTGACGCAGGCCTACGAGAGCTACCGTAGGAAGGACTACACGCAGGTGGACTACCTGATCAACGGGATGTACACAGACTCTGGAGTGTGATGGAGGCAACGGCTGTTCTGGACATTGGAAATGTTGTTGTGACAGGGTTGACCCAGCCTTGGGATAGGAAGGCCAGGTCATGTTTCTTCAGGAAGTAGATGCACCCATGATTTGCCACTTTAGGATTTTCTGACCCAGCACTGCTTTGGCCGTGCCAGTTATATTAGATTTCACTAGAGGTGTTGAATTGTAAGACTGGTGGTTACATGGTTTTGGACTGAATCCTGGATGGAATAGGCTATGCTCCACCCAAGCTGCTCCATTTAGAACTCTGAACTTCCTTTCTTCCCCTGTTCCTTGGCCTTTTGAATAATTTGGGGCAAACATCTCTGCAGCATGAACACGCTGCTACTCAATTCATTGGGAAAGACTGGTTGACGAACCTTGACGCTTCTGTGTTGAGAGTGCCAAAAGAAAAAGCACATCTCTGGATCTGATAGACGGAGCAGAGGCGAGAAATATGCACAACATGGCATGCTTAACTAGTTTACATTCCCAGGAAAAGGCCTTTTTGATTACTTTTGTCTTAAGCCTGGTAGAGAGGCAAATTATTGTGTTGGAAGATTCTATCAGCAGGGATGTTATTTTTTGTTTATTGTCCTTGTTTCTTTTACTGCTGACACCCCTAGCATGCAACGGAGAGTGTGGCAGTGTATGGTGTCTTCACATGGGCTGATGTGCACATCTTCAGTAGCTCCTCACCATTAACCATCTTTGCAGGTACATGCAGATGCACTGTTCCAATGATGTATCACCAATTCATCCACATATATCATGTAAGAGGTCACAGCAAAAAAACGGTGGTTGCTTTCTAAAATGATGTGGTGAACGATTTTCCATTTCAACCTGGTCCAACTATTTCAGACTGAACGCGATTCACGCAAAGATCACAGCAATGTTTGATTTGATTGAATGATGTCAATGCTCAGTAGTTTAACTCAGCAATATAGAGCATATACTGACTTATTCATTTTCTTACTTGTGTTATCACATTTCAGACAATTTTCCTCCTCATTTTCAAGCCTGTTAACTTTTTATCATTTACAGTATGATCTCATGTGACTACCTTGCACCATTTATGTTTGTGCTTTATTGACTAGATCAAAATTCCACTTTACACACAGAATAAGGTACCTTTTTTTTATTTTATATTATTTTGAGGCTTTATTAATAATATAATTCATTCAACTGTTAAGACACATTTATAACTGACGTGAACTAACATGTATTTGTAGTGCTGCATATATATATATAAGCTTTTATTGAAGGTTTACTGAAGGGCTATTGGGGCTTCTATACGCAGCACTAAATGTAAAGTGGTACCTTCAGAGTTCTGTACAAGTAAAACAGCTTTTCTCTACACTTTTGAGTCTCTACCTGCCAACTGACTGAATTACTGTAGTGTTTCCAACTTTTTCTGCATCCTAAGCTTCCCCAGATGGGAAATGTGTATGTGTGAGAGCCGTAAGCTGGTGTTTCAGGGCCAAACTATGTACGGTCTGGTGTTTAGCCAGTGGGCCAGAGAGAAAAAGAGACCACCATGTGAATTGAGTCAGTCATTTGGCTGCTCTGTTTGGCATTTTCTGTCAGTCTGTTAACATAGCCAGCATTTGTTTTGCGATCATCATGGTAAGAGAAGCTTTGTTTAGTTGAATTTGTTTAATTGGTAAAATAAGGAGCATTGGTTTTTTTTTAGTTTTTTTTTTTTACTGCACGTCCAGTCTGTTGGTGTTTGAGGTCAGATAAAGGTTCAGGTTACCTTAGAAGTGAAATGCACCAGCCATAGTGTATTGTGTAGATATGAATCCCTCCCTACAGTCCTGATTGACATTCAAAAATGTCTCAAATATTGTTTCAAATCACAACTCATTTCGGGTGATTGAGATAAGCACAGCTGTGCACCTCCACCCAGCCTAGCCTGGGAGTGGGAAGTAATCCTACAGTGTGGACTCGAGCTGCTCATCGTAGAAATGTGTTGTGAATTTACTCCAAACAGTTGGAGACGTCTTTTCTCTTTTCAGTACATTGTAGCTTCAGTAGGAAAAGGTTGTCGTCAGGTTGGCCTGTCAAGTGGGTGCCATTACCTGTATTCCTCAGCCCACCGGTTCATGACAGCACCGACGTTTTCTACAGTTTACAGATTGTTGCTAACAGACAGCCTTGTACGGACGGGATCTTAACACTCTGGCAGAACCTGTATTCGTGCTCCATGCGTAACTAAACACAACATTTCTACACCTTACATTTCAGCGTCTTAAGTTTCAGTTAATGTCAGTGCATTGTAACACTTGCAGCCTTCCAAAGTATTTGTATGTTAGATGGTTCATAACAGCCATATGTTATTGTGTAACATTTCTATGCACCTGAATGACAGGATCAAGGCCATATACTAGACTCTTTATTTTAATACATGCTATTTTTGAAGGTCACTGTAACAAAGTGGTGAAAATTTTGAATATTTCAGAATATATTGTTAAATATGTGAAAATGTCTCAGTCATTAATTATCCTGATGACAAGTGATATGTTGACTGTTTTTCAATTTTATTTTACACTACACTTAATCTCAAATACATTGTATATCTTAATCCATTTGCTTATTATGTAATTCCATTACTGACTAGTGTTCACTTACATATTTTGTATTCATGTTTTATATTTCATTTTGAACAAGAAGCTTTGACTAATTTGGGAGACAATTTGTCTTGGACAGATTGTTACATGGTTATACATTTTTAACCTTTCCCATTATGTAAAAGAAAGCGGTTCCAGTATCCATGCCTCGTAATGGATTGCATTGAACAATAAACTGTCAGGGTATATGCTATGTCCGAGACGTTACCCTCAACATTTCATAAAGTTGGTTATCTTCAGCATTGAAAGCCTATTCAAGTTTTTGTTTGTATTTCAAAACCATGCACTTTTTTGCTTATTGTATTGCCAATTGCCAATGACCAGAACTTCAATGGAGCTTAATAATTTCATGATTAACTTTAAATGATGCCGCTATAGAAGGTAGAGCTTTCTGACTAAAAACTTAAAATTTGGGCCTATAAACGTTGAATTTATTTTGTTCCCCTTATCAAGCACTCTTCTCCTTACAGGATAGAAACCACTTGACCCTGTAGTCAAGTGGTTGATCCTTGGTATTTTGATGCCATTTTTTATTTTTACATGACCATATTTTTCCTTGTTTATTCTTCAAGTGCCCCAAAGTGCTTGAACGGTGATGGGGAAATTGCCAAATGATCACTGAAGCACATTACTGTATGAAAAGCCAGTTAGTCACAATAAGTGACTAACTGTATAAACAGAATTCCATTCCTTAACACGAAGGAGGGCTTGGCTCTGTGTTGTAGACTGAAGCTGTCTGAAAGCTTTTACTACCTACTATTATCTAGCATACTTTTTTTTTTTTTTTTTTTTTTTTTTGGACCAAACTAGCGTAGAGAATTTAAATACCACTAAAGAAGTATAATCTATGGGTGGGACATACTCCATTGTGTTATAAATGGTGTATGGCTTTCTCTGGTGTCATACTGTTCAGTTTGTGTAAAATCTTTCAGACATGGCTTTATTTAAACAGGACTAGCCAAGACCCAACATTATGTGCTCCTTTTAGGAAGAATTTTGGAATTGACACTTGACACAATTTACCAAAATGGGAAAATTAATTATATAGTGGTTAAAATTTCTCTTTCTCTTTTATTGGGTTTGAGTCTTGGAGACATCAAGAATGAGCGAGTCCTTGTTTGTACCTTTTTGAGAGGGATTTGTTCATATTCAAATCTCAATTCAATCTAAATTAAACTGTCCAGGGAAACAGAACTTAAAGGGTTCTGGTTTAGGGTGGATTTTTATTGACAGTGTATATCTAGCTTCTGTCAAGGAATAAAAATGGGCCCCAAAGGAGAACTGCCCTGTGCCAACAACATTGTATAATGCCACTATGAAAAGATATGCTTATTTGCAAAAAATAAATTATGAATGAACCAAATCGATCTTGTTCATCTTTCATCTTAAGAAAGGACTGTCTAATGTGTAGCTTGGAAGTGTTGTGTTCTTACGATACTGAATTTTGACAAGGCAAGCTGAGTGCAGATTGATGTTTGAGTGTAGCCAGTTTGAGCTGGAAGGCTTTTGCACAACCAGTCCCTGGACGGTTTGTTAGAGACAGCAGGCTTTATTAGGCATCTCGATCTAGAGATCTTCCGTTACACTCTGGATTTATCACAACTCATCCTTGGCTTTTAAGAATTGGGAGGACCTTAGGAGATAAAATCCATGTTTAAACTGAATTCACAAACTGGAATGTTTGAGAACCAAGTGTACTTTTTCGTTCTGGGGCAATAACATTTTTCAGAAGGACTTTGGATTATTCTAGACATCCATCTTAAATTGGAACAGGTGTACTCTTAGTCCTATCATGACAAATATGCATTATTATCAACATTGCAGCTCTACAATGCATTTTAGGCCATTTCATGTGTATGTGAATCAGTTCATGTTGAATATGCCCTCTGCTTGCTATGATTAATAGATTCTAATGGAATTTCACCTGACAGGGCCTTTGACACAGTGAATAGATGTCAATTGGTGTCCTCTTAGTGCTGATAACACAAACATCAACAGTCCCAATTTGGCTCCTTATCAAACCAGGCCCCTCCCAGAACACATCTCTAGTCACATTACTTAAAGTTGGAGACATAATTGATATGCAGACTGCTCTCAGACTTTCACAACTGATCAACAGCTGCTGCCATATACAGGACCAATAAATAACCCCATCTATAATACATTGTATTCTACAACATAGTGCGCTAAACTGCCGCTTGCAGTGTCAACATGTTCTCTGCAGCGCGCACAGGCGTGTTTTTCAGCTTAGTCATTTCTAATAACTCTCCCATCGCACCCACAACAAAGACGACACACACATCAACACTGCAGTCACGGCACATGGCCGTCCAAACACTGAATCCCACTGACAGACTAAACACTCAACACCGTAAACACAACTCTTTGTGGCTTGCTATGTGGATTGAAATACAGGCCTAATTTTTTTGTTCAGTAGATTAACAATTTAGTCTACAGTAGAACAGTTCAAATTATAAAATAAGACTGCCAACGAGAAAAACGAGACACCTGCATTTTACAACAGGTAGGTTAGGTTACATATGTAAATAATGAACCACTGTACATAATGTAACATTTATATAAAGTAATATGATAATTTATGTTTTTGTAAATTGAGATATTTATGCAAATGTTATTGTTTATGCAGCTATAACGTTTTTCTGTGTCTAAGCTATTACTCTTTAACAAATATCCAATGTTGAGGGAATTGTATAGCCTATAAAATGTGATAACAATGAAGACGAACAAGTTTGCATAAATGCATAGACTATGCAATTCTATTTGAGTTTTATTTTATGAGTTTTTATTTTATGAGTTTTTTTTATCCATTACTGTTATCGTGAGTTGTTTTACTACCAGCACGTTATAGGTTTTATAAAACATGCAGGTAGGCTACTTTTTTGTGCATTATCCAACTTTTACCAGTAAGTGTCACTATATCCCATTCTTGAGTTCAGACATGAATTGTAGAGAAAACCCGCTCAATTTAATTCAGCATTTCACAATTCCAACATTTTTGGTTAATAAAGAACCACCTAAATGTATTTCAAAATATAAATAATAATACATACATAATAACTAATAGAGAGTTAGGAAAGTAAGGGATGCTGGTTCAGCCTGCATTTTTTCTTTCTAAGTGAATCTGTTTCCAAGAACTATAGCAAGTTTTTATTGGAAAATATGTCTTCTTGTAGTAATCACTGAAGGCCAGACATCTGCACAGGCCTGATTATTTCCTGAAATCAAGCTTCAAGTTGACAACAGCGAGGTTTGAAGTTCTGAGAGTTAACTGGCACACACACACAGCATATGCATAGAACACACAATATGGCACATCAACACCGTCACACCAGGAGAGCTTATAAAGTTGTGGAAAACAAAGGTTTAATAGGAAAACACAGTAACTATTAAGAGTGGCACTGGGAAAGAATATTATGGCCTCCGCGTCTTTGTACAGTATTGCATGTAATTATGACACCAATCTGATTTCTGTAGTTTGGAATATACTGAAGGCCCCAGGGAGGTTCCATACTTTATTTTGGCGCTTTCAATGTCGGCTAACTGAAGAATTTAATTTAAATGGAAATTATTACAAATTTGGAACTACATTCTGTTGATATATTAACATAAATAAATAATCAGATCACAGAGACTTGGAAACGGTAAATGCTTGTTGGGTTATTCATGCTTTGAAAGGAAAGCAAGGGCTTTAATGGAGATAACTGGAAAAACCTTGTTCACATGAAAGTAATTTAAATGTAACATTTTATAGATTGACTCAGCTCAACCCAAACACAACTGTAGGTAACCACACAAAGATGCTATATTAGAACAAGCTGTGGGATTATTTTACTGCAGTTTTAGGAAAGCAATTAGAAATCCTCATTTTGCCAGACTATTAATACTTTTTAAACTTTATTGTTTAGGGCAGTGTTGCAATTTTACTCAATAGCCTACACAAAGGTGTTTTGTGAGGCGAAAGAATGTTTAGCACTTCCCACTGCCCATTAAAATTCCTGGGCTTTGTTCGGGCCACATAAATAAAAAATAGTTATTCTTTCAGCTCATAACACCACCTAACTCAAACTGCAGGTATGTACTGTATGTATTTTGTTAATAACTTACAAATGTACATCGAGTCAAAACCATAGCATGTCATTCCAAACTGGTGATCCACTCAAACCCAGCCCAACCAAGTTTGAAACTGAATAACCTATACACCTTTAGGATTGAGCATTAGCAGTTTAACAGACACAGACCTTATACACAGAACTTTCTTGCCTGTGTATGGGATTGCATGTGAATGTGTTTGGCTGTATCACAAGCAGGTGGGAAGTGGGGATCCTTAGTCGGGTTCTATGCTTGTTCCCGTGCTGAAAATACTGCTGTCCTCAGCCATCATGCCCGAGGCCATCAGTCTCCAGCCAGGAAAAAAGGACTTTTTGGTCTGGCGAAGAGAAAATATTTCTCTGCTAGCTTGCTAGTAAAACTGTGATCAAATATGTAGAAATCTTTGCCCAAATTTCAATATGTTTAAGTGGCTAGATTTATAATTTAGATTTTATTTTTTATTTTTCTTATGAAAAATTTGGGATTTTGTGGAATGTTGAGGTAAAATACGTTTCTTACTTTGCCTTGAGACAGTTTCTACAGGCCTCACCTGTTTGTTGTTAGCCAGAGAGAGAGAGAGGGAGAAAAGGTATTTGTTACAGCCAGCTATGACTCCTAAACCTGGGCTTTTATAGGGAGAAGACAGGCCAATACAGAGATCTGATTTTAGTGGATAGGAGAGAGAGCGGTATCGATCAAAGCTCCGGCTGGGGGCTGCGTGTTGCAGGTGACTGGGGAAAGAACATAATATTTCATTACAGCATTCTCCTTCCAGGGACCTGGTCTGCCAGTATAGAACCAGAGAAGATAGAAAGGCTGCCTTCTGCTGCCTTGCAGTAATCTCCTTCAGTATCCACCTATCCCTTACAAAAGACATGTGAGGTTCACATGTGAAATTCATGTGAAATTCACATGAATTTTACATGTGACGTTTCTATCCTCTCTGGCTTTATAGCTTTGTACATTGATGACTATACCTCAAAGGCAATATCAACCTCATTAAATTAGATTACATTATATTACACTGTCTGTCCGTCTGTCTGTCTATTAATCAATCAATCTGTAAATCAAGCCATCAGGCAATGGTATGTTGGCTCACAGACAAAATGTTCTGGGTTTAATCTCTTACGATGGTAAATAAAATAAAGTAGGCCTATTATTCTTTTAAATTAGAATAATCTATGTGATGTCTGTTCTATCAGTTGCTATTCTATGGCTGGGAATATCGGCTTGCTTCGCTCACATGAACACAGGGAGAGTCAGAAAGGAGCAGCACATATGCTTTTAGTTTACAAAGCCTTTAGAGTCTGGGCCAATTGGAGTGTCGAACCCATCTCACAGAGAGAGAGGAGAAACGCCAGGCTTTTTGTGTGAAAACAGCAATCTGGATGCACGATGCCCATACAGTGTGTATGTGTGTTTGCGTGAGTTGTAAAGCCCCCAACAAGCCCCCTCCCTCTTTTCAGTCTTATTGCCATGGAGTCCAGAGTCAAGAACAAAGAGGAAATAATCATTCTCGGTTTTTTTCTGAAATTTTCAGTAGTAAAATCAGAATTATTTCACCAAGTAGGCCTACATTTGAACATACAATCAATCTGAATTGGTGGTGCATTGCACGATAAAAGGTAAGTATATAAAGTATTAACAAAAAATATTTATATTGACATTACATTCAAAGTCAAAGTCGCAGTGTATTATTGTCATGTGTACAGTACAACACAGGGTCATCCTGGACAATGACATTCTGGGGCAAGACTGGGGCAAGGTTGGCTATCCTTAAGTAATTGAAGCACACTAAGGTATTGAAAAAGATAAAATGCAAATAAAAGTAAAGCTATCAACAACAATAAAAGTACTATGAATGTAAGAATGTGAGTAGTGGGTAGCAGATCTTGGTTTAAGTAGCCTATGCAGGGCGATTGATATGGGAAGACCAGAGTGCTTATATATTATATGTAGAATACATAATTATATTGCTTATTAAATATGAATTTGTATGTTAATTACTGTATTGTACAGAATTGTTGCATATGTGTTATTAATAGTAATATAATAATCAAGTAATCAATAGCAGCATTGTGTATGTGGGTTAGCAAGGGAGTGTGTGCGGTGTGTGTGTGCGTGTGTCTGGAGAAAGGAGCTGGCGGTTGTTTGGGTAAATGTAGTCCAGTTTCAGTGGGGGCAGGGGCTTTTTTGTGATTCCAGCTGCCATGGGAAAAAAGGCGGCACAAGGTTCTGGTCTAGATAGTCTACTATTAGGGTTCTGTTCATGGAACTATTGTTGTGTAACAGGACAAGCTCAGATAGCCTATCCAGTCACACAATCAAGAGGATCTGAATGGAGATTAAATGAAAATTCGTGTAACACAAGTAACAACCTTACATAAAGCTTTGTTTTTCCGTTTAAACTGTACACTTTAGGAGTTGTACTTACATCTTCTTTGGGACATAAGTAGGCTATGGGCGACATTAGTAGCCTACACCTCTCACTGGGTGAGAGCCGTAAATAAGGTCTTAGATGGTCTTATAACATGAATTAGTGTGTCTTGAAGTTAACAGGTAGCCTACAGCATCAGTCTCATGTACACACACGTTTTGTCTGTTGCAGTCTTTAATACAGAAATTGTGAACTTCGGGCAAAATTGCATGCTTTCTGATTGTTTAATTCATAGATGATATATAATATATATTTATTAATATACAATAACGAATTAAAATCATGTATGTCAGAACACGCGGATATAACAGTTGCATTAGTTCCTTAGTACTTTGTAATAATGCGTAATAGCAGGCCACATAACGAACGCATCTCATTTGCATGGCACTGAGCGAATGAACAAATTGGTCAAGTGAAAAAAAATTCGCGTGCCTCGTGTCTCCTGACGTCATACAGCTTCCGCTTGCCTTTCTCCCGTGCGCGAGCTCGGACAGCCCCTCGGAGTATAAAACAGCGCGCGCCCCTGAACACAAAAAAAGTGTCCTTAAGATTATTTCACCATCACCGCTTCACACTCCACAACTTTATTAAGAACTAAAATATACCCAGAATGGAGTCAAAATTATGGATTTAAAGCGGAGAGGCTTCGCAATGTGCGTTTTGTTCGGGGAAGTGTTGCTGTGGAGTTGTTTGGTGTCGCTAGTTGTTGACGGTAGGTTGACTTTTTGTTCGAAGGTAACGTTAGCAGCACGATGGGAACATGGAGCCTTATGAGTCTGACTACCTGAAGGATAATAACACAATAGTTATGGCATTAAACCTAAATACGTCTGTGTTCCTCATCATTGATCACTGTTATTATTATACAATGCATAAACTCTGAAACCCTTTTCCAAAGTTGAAATTTTTAGACCCCTGCGGCACAGTTCTGCGGGATTGCAGACGAGTCAGGAAAGTTGGTCGTTAATAGTAAACTTTACTGAACAAGTTTCCTCTGAGATTGCGTTTACTTCCCTCACAGCCTGGGTGGTTTCTGTTAGTTCTGGCCGAGCAGGACAAACCTAAACCCCAGCCTGGGCTGTTTTCTTGGGCCTTGGTAGCTTTAACCATCATTGCTCGGTGTCGGGTGTCAGACAGACTTTCTGCTGGAGAAAAGACGCTGAATGTTGACTTAAACACAAGAATGACTAGGCTGGAGACTAGTCTGTTCTCCCCACAATTCAGATTTGAATAGTTTGTTCTCACACGTTTGTTGGCTCGGTCAAAGATGTTTTATTGTGTCGGCCAAAGCTGAGCCAATCCTTTATTGTAGATAGTCAGGTTATAACAACATTTCCAGTCATAAACTAAGATAAAACTTTTTTAGCGGTCTAATAAATGTGAAAATATGTTTACAACGTAAACAATACTGTATGTTCTCTTCTACGTGTTTATTTGGACTTTTTACAAATTGTACTTTGGCCAATTTTACAATGCACTGATTTGAGGAAAAAACGTCAGCCAAGCCCGAATGTGGTTTAGGGCTTGGAAGACGTAACTGTTTGGCGTATAGCCCGCAGGTAGCCTTGGGCGCAGTGAAAAAGCACACTCGATACCGACTTTCTTCATCGACTTCATTTTACAAAAAAATTGCTTGGCTGGGGAAGCAAGTATACAAAAGAATACATTTGTGAAAGTCTTCAACTAACTTTCCACATTGTAACAAGAGATCGGTTCGATCTTGTTAAATCCCAGATTGAGTTATGAACTGAATAACTGAAAAGCTGAGAATGCAAATGCAAAATGCAAATAATGGGGAAGCAAGTATTCAAGAGGAAAAATGGCTGGCCAAATTGAATAGATAATAATAAAGAAGGCACGAAAGTGGACTAGGCTACATGTACACACATTTCACACAGGCATAGACACACTTCACACACACTAGCCAAAAAACGTGGAGTGGTGTCACTACACCGCTGGGCAAACATTACAGTTCTATGTGTTTACAGAGAACTATATCGGGCTCTAAATACTACATCACAGAAATATGGTTGGGGTTATGTTTTTTCAGATGGATAAACATAAATGCATTTGCCTTAAAGCTAAATTTGTAAATTTTTGGGGGGCAGGTTTTCCCACTCCTACAGGCTAAAACAGCATTATCCCTGGCTTTTACAGCGTTAGGGATGCTGGCTTTCTAGAAGATTCAGATAATTGTGCCCCTTTCGCCACAGATATTTGTGAGGCCCACCACTTGACTTGTACCTTTCACTTCAACAAAAATGTGCCTTCTCATTCAAATAGAGAAAGAGTCCTTTTCTTGTACTTATTTTCCTGTACTGTAACTCTTTTTCCCAGTAACTGTAAAACATGTGATTGTCTGTTCATATCTTGAAGATGATGTTAAGAATCTTACCCCTGAGGTAAAAGAGTAGCTTGAATAGTTTGTGTTTTCCATAAGAAAATATCAACAGAATAAGACAATAAATGTTGTAATAATGGTTAAGAACGTGTGCAATGCCTTTGTATATCCATGCATTCTGCACTGCTAAAATACCTTTAAATTACTCCAAATATTACCTTGTTATATCCAATGAAAATATCCCAGTGAATCGAGACCTTGTTATCAGGACATTCACACACGTCTCTGCATTGAAAACAAGTGGAGGTGTCCCCTCCCCCCACTGTCTTAACAGTTGTTTTAAGCAAGCTGGGTTTAGTTTGTGTTGTGCCTCATGCCTGTGATATGTCCCCAACACTCCTCAGGGTGTGTTATCTAATAAAACTGAACACATACAGCAGTTGTATTTTGGTTTATTCCTGTCCATTCCCAATTTCAGATTTTTTTGATTGGCCAATTCCTATTTTCTGACTTCTGTAAAGAGGAAAGAAAATAAAAAAACAAATAAAAATGTAACAGTAATGCCTCCCAGCTTGTATCGCTGTGCAAAGGGGAAATTAATTACATAATGGCTAGCATTTACTGTCAGTTCAAACTTTAAATACATAACACCATGTGAATAAATAGCAATTAGGCAGCAAAAATAACTCATATAGCTCTAGGTTTATGTTTATGTGGGATTGTTCACATTGTGACACAAGCCATCATAGCTTTAGTGTAAAGGTGGCAGAGACAAGAAAAGAGGGGTCCCTGTAGCACATAGTCACAGCGTGGGGCGTGTGCATCTGTAAATTCTGTGTACATACTGTATGTGCTTTGTCCAATTGTGGCTGGATAAAAGCGTCTGCTAAATGCCAAATTGTGGCATAGATTTGCATCCAAACAGATTGATGGTGCGAATTTTGGTGAAAGTAGTTAACCAATACACTAATTCTGTATTATGCATGTACACCCTCCAAATGGATATACCCCATCCAAAATTGTTTGAAATACTTGTGGTACTAGATCAAACTGGCTATTAAAGTAATACTGTGAAGCTCCAGGTTAGAAAAGTATTTTCTTAGAGTAGTGGATCTGTAGGGATAGGATCATTGTGGAGGCCAAAGGACAGGCAAGGAAGTCTTCCCAGGTGGCGCGGACATTTACAGGAACGGCCCACTAATCTGCGGTGCTGGAACTACGGCCCAACAACATTGCCTTTGCTCTTCGATCAGGCCATCAATTCCAAGCACGACAAAAACAGTATACATTTCTCCCGCAGCAACACGTCAGCACCAACATTAGAATGTTAAACCAGAGATTTTCCAGATGACGTTGGGATTAGCTTGAGTCGACAGAATGTTGCTCTAAAGTTGCAAAAAATGTAATGGCTTCATGGCAGCTGTAATTACTTGATAAATACATATAATGGCGCTTGTTGTTGTCTTCCACTCATATAGCATTTAACCAATGCGTGTCGAGCCCCGTCTAGCAGTTTTTCAGGGCCATTCAGAAGTACCTACCCCGGAGTAGGTACTTCTTTCGCCCCGAAAACAGCCCTGAAAGAGGTCAGGGGTGGTTCCTGCAGTGGAAAACCGCATTTTGGTGCCGACCCCACTATAACGGCCCACGAGTTCCTGCAGTGGAAAAGCGCCTATGGAGGAGCAGGCTGGCAGAAAAGGAGAGAGGTGGGCAGGTGTGGGGGGGGGGGGGGGGTGGGGGGAT